>JAJIZL010037847.1:0-36065 GCA_023969395.1 Amblyomma maculatum
GTTGTTAATGATTTCATATTTTACAGCGTCATCCCCTATAGAGATACCTAATCGCTTTGCTTCTTCTTTTAGTAAGGCAGAGTTTATTAATTGCTTTAAGAATAAATCCTGTAATTCTTTACTATTAATTCCATATACTTGTTTATATTCATCCCCTAATCTATCAAATTGGGTACGATAAAATTTTTCCCATTCAGATTTTGTGTACTCAACATTTCCGACTTTGAAGGCTATATTTGTTTTAGAACCTCTTAATATATCTCCTACTCCCCACAGTATAAAGGTCAAAACAAGTAATCCTAAAAATATTTTGGTTATTATATGATCTAAACTTTTTCTTAAAGCTGCCAGCATTTTAAAAATCTCCTAATTTTAAAGTAAGAAAGGAGTAAACTCCCCTCTTACTTATTAATATTATTAATTATTTTTAATTACTATTACTTTTTGATGCCTTTATCACTTTTTGCTGGTATCGCATCAAATTTGACAGCAACCGCTGGCAAGGATTTATTTAATTCCTCTATGATAGAATCAGTAATTTCTAATTCTTTGTTATTATAGATCATATTAATCTTAGTCATAACCATATCTAACTTTTTCTCCATAGCTTTTGCTTGAATAATATCAGTGATCTTCTTTTCAAGCACTTTCATCGCCTCTGAGTAGGCTTTATCCAAACTCATTCTATCTATATAAGCGCTTTCTTGAGCTTTCTCAGCCTCTAATTCAAACTCTTTAGTCTTTTTACCATAAGCTTCACTTGATAAAACTAATTTTTGTGATTCTATTTCTTTATACTTTTTCTGAAGATTTTCTTGCATTTTTGCAGCGCTATTTTTAAATAGAGTGGCCTTTTTTTCGACCTGACCAGTAATATCTTTGTAAGCTAAAGAAGACTCGATAATCTTTTGTCCATCTACCACTGCTATTTTTATTTCTGCCCTTGCGTAGATAGCAAGACTACTCAATAAAATCATAGATATAATTAACATCAATTTTTTCATTTTTTACCTAAATATAATATAATTACATTAACAAAACTAAAACATCCCACCTATACTAAGAGTGACTCTTTGAGGATTGTCAAACTTTTCTTTAGCTATTGGAATGCCATAATTCAATTTTATTTTTCCAAAAGGCGAACGCCATACTATACCCACTCCATAAGCTGACCTAATATTAGAGCTTTGATCAACTTTAGCATCAGTAATTGCAGGATTAAGGTCATAGTCAAACATAGAGGCAGCATCAATAAAGGCAACACCATTTAACCCTATTTCTTCTGGTAGTCCTAATGGAAAAGAGATTTCTGCGGTGCCAGAACAATAGTTTTTGGCGCCAATAGAGTTACCAGTTTTTCTATCTCTTGGAGAGATTCCATTAGGCTCAAAACCTCGTAGGTAATCCTGTTCTAAGTATAAATTATCCATTAATCTCACTCTTTTATTACCTAGTCCTCTAATGGCTGCAACTCGAGCAGACAAATTAAGCACGATGCTTTTTTTGTAAAGTGGAAAAAACATATCAGCTATAACTTGGTGTTTAATATAATGAGTATCGCCGCCAAGCCCTGCTAAGTCTTGCATTAATGTATATCTTACGCCTTTGGTAGGTCTTATTCTACTATCAAGCGTGCCCCAAGAGAAAGTCTGTCCAAGAGAAGAGTTGTAGGCAATTCCGCTGAAATCCTGGACTGTTAAGGATTTTGAGCCACTAAATTGCGATATATTAAAGCGTTTTAAATTGTACCGCAAGCTATGGTACAATCCATGTAAAAGCTCATATTGCATATGCAAGCCTCCGCTTGTTCCCTGATTAGCATACTTTGAGTACTTATCAATTACCTTGCCTGCATATAGATCAAATCCAGCATCTATTGGCTGATTTAAAAACCCTGATTCTGTAAAACCAAAAATTGCCTGTTCTGCTTGTGAAGATTTACTTAAAACCAATTCAACAGCTTGGCCTTTTCCTAAAAAGTTATTCTCTGCAACAGATACAGATCCCATAAATCCTGTTTGGTCATTATAACCTATTAAAAAATTCATTGACCCTGTACTCGTTTCTTTAACGTCAATATTAATATCGACTTTATCAGGAAAGGCGGTACGCTTATTTTTAAAATCAACTGAACTAAAATATCCTAAGTTAATGATTTCCACCTTCGATCTTTCTATTAACGTATTGCTGTAGTAATCTCCTTCTTCTATTTTCACTTTTCTTCTGATTACCTTATCCATCGTTCGGTTATTATTATTTATATTAATTTTATTTATATAAAATTTCATTCCTTCTTTGACTATAAAACGTACTATAGCATAACCGGTTTCTGAATTTTTAATTACATCGTGGGTCACCTCAGAAAAGGCATAGCCATTAGTGCTTAAATATTTGGTCATCGCTTCTTTAGAGGCTTCTATATCTTGTAAATTAAGTATAGCATCTTTTGTTAAGCCAATTTTTTCTAAGAGTTTATCCTTCTTGGGCCACCCTTTAATATTTGTAAGGATAGAAAAATCCTGCACTTTATATTTTTTTCCTTCTTCAATTAAGAAGGTTATTATAAAACCGTCTCGAGAAGGGGTAATCTCGGCAGTCGTGTTTTTGATTTCGAAATCGAAATAACCATTGGATTGGTAAAAGCGCTTGAGTAACTCTTGATCCATATGCAATTTATCGGGGTCATACATATCTGCAGAAGAGAAAAATCTATAAAAAGCGTATTCCTTGGATAAGATATGCTCTTTTAATTCTTCAGTAGTAAAATTTTCGTTTCCAACAAAATTTATCCTTTTAATTTTAGCCTTCTGGCCCTGCTTAATTTCATATACTAAATCAACCTTGTTTTCGGGTAGCTTAATAATTTTAGGCTCAACGAAAACCGCATAATAACCTTGTTTGTTATAAGCAGTTTCTATTGCTTTACTATCCAAATGGATCTGAGCTGGAAGATAAATAGATTTAGGTTGAAGTTTAGTCACTTTCTTTAGTGAATCATCGCTAATCGCTTTATTTCCTTCGAAGGCAATTTTGCGTATTATAGGGTTTTCTTCAACTGTGATTATTATGTTGGCTCCTTTTTTTTCTATTTTGACATCAGAAAAAAATGACGTCGTATATAAACTTTTTATAGCACCCTCTATTTGATTGGAGGTTGTGTCAGCAGTATTAGTGATACCTAAATAAGTTATTATAGTCTCTTTAGGTATCCGAGTGTTACCTTTTACTATGATTTCTCCACCATAACTATTAGCAGAAACAATATTAAATATAGTTAAAATAACTAACTTTAAACAAAGCGCTTTTAAAAAATTCATCTTCCCTTTTTACACAATAAACTTATAACAGACTTATAACATCGTTAGAAATCGCTACCAACATTAGCATTATTAAAATAATGAATCCTATCCTGAAAGCAACAATTTTAGTATTTTTCTTCAGGGGTTTTCCATTAATTGCTTCTATAAGATAGAAAAGTAATCTGCCGCCATCTAGCATAGGTATAGGTAATAAATTAACGAGACCTAGATTTAACGAAACCAATGCAATAAACCAAATGAAGGAATCAAAGCCTTGAGAAGCAGCTTTAGAAGAATATTCAGCAATTTTAATAGGACCACCAATATTTTCTAGCCCGCTCTCTCCTCTTACTATATCAAAAATGCCTGCAAGCATCGCTTTTGACATAAAATATATATGTTTAGCGCTATTAATTAGCGCTTTTATAACAGTCGCCTTTTCAATCTTAGTTTCAAAGATTACTCCTAAAATCCGAGTACGGTTTTCTTCAAATGGTAATTTGAATTGTATAGAAAATTCTTGATTATCCCTTAAAAATTTTAAGCAAATTTCTTCTTCTCTAGAGTTCAAAACCCGCTTAAATTCTTCGCCATTGGTAATTTTTTGATTATTTATCTCTATTATTCTATCATTCTGTTTTAAGCCTATTGCAGAGGCCACTGAATGCTCTTGTACTGAATTGATCTTTAGATCTAAAGTTGGTACGCCAATCATCATAAAGACTGCAGCAAAGCATAGAAAAGATAGGATATAATTAGCTAAGGGCCCGGCAAAGACTACTAAAGCTTGTTGTTTTAAAAATTTGCAATAGAAAGATTTGTTCTTTTCTTCTTTACTCATATTACGTATCTTTTCTGGATCAACAAAGCTTGGGTCAACATCATCGCCATAAAGCTTTACATATCCTCCCAGAGGAATCGCCGATAAAATCCATTCAGTATTTTTTTTATCTCTATATTTAAACAAGGCTGGTCCGAAACCTAACGAAAACTTCTGAACTTCGATACCATAGTATCTAGCGAAATAAAAATGCCCAAATTCATGCGCAAAAACTACTATAGAAATAACTATAATAAACCACAATAACTGTTCCAAATTCCAAATAAAAATCGCTTTAACTGAAAGGGATAATAGCACAAATTGATTTTTTTACAATAGAAATAAGTTATGCAGCCGAAGAAATAGAAGCGCTTTTAGTTTCAAAAATTTTGTGTAGTAAAAGATTATTTAGTTGATGTCCTGACTTAACTGCTTTTATCTTACCTTTAATTCTAGCCCCTGCTAAATACAGGTCGCCAATACAGTCTAATATCTTATGGCGAACAAACTCATTTTTGTAACGCAGCCCCTCTTTGTTTAATATACCATATTCGCCTATAGCGATCGCATTATCAAGGGAAGCACCCTTGGCCAAGCCAATACTTTTTAAGTATTCCACATCTTTAATAAATCCAAAAGTTCTAGCTTTACCAATTTCTGACTCGAAGTCATCATTAGCGTTAAAACTATAAGATTGAGCTTGGATGTATTGGTTATCGAAATCTATTATGAAGTTCACAGAAAATGAATCATCAGGTTCAGCAATAATTGATTTATCGTTCATTTCTACTTTGACGCTTTTTGAAATTTCGATGAACTTTCGTTGTTCAGGCTGGCTCACAATACCTGATTGTTTTATGAGATTAATAAAACAATCAGAGCTGCCATCCATTACCGGGACTTCGGGGCCATCTACATATATTATTGCATTGTCAATTCCAGAACCCCACAGGGCTGACATCAAATGTTCTATAGTGCTAACACTTGCTCCATATTCGTTGGCAATTTTAGTACACATAGAAGTGTCAATTACTCTGTCAAATAAGGCTGGTATCTTATTATTTTCTTTTAGGTCAGATCTGACAAATACAATACCGTGATTTGCTTCTGCTGGGCAGATTAGTATATTAACTAGAATCCCTGAGTGTACCCCTATACCGCTACACTTAACTTCCTTAGCTAAAGTTTTTTGAAGGTTCATATTAATATTTAAAAATACTCTTACTAGATGTAAAATAACATATACGTCGCACTTAAACAAAACACATATTATTGCAAATTGTTACAAATAATTATGCATTCGTAGGTAGTCTTATACTCCAATAAATGGTATAGTTATATACCGTGTTAATCGAAATTTTATTTACTTAATGTATATAAAAGGCAAGAGTCCTATTATTTCTTCATCAGATGTTAATGCAATGATTAGGCAGATGAGCTATGATTGTTTTGCATTTGCTAAGAAAGGGGACATTGAAAATGTCTCAAGAATTCTAGATTTGTTGGGATTAAATATTGCTTGTGATGAAGAAGGAAATACTTTATTACATATAGCTGCTTATAATTCGAATATCGAGTTAGCTAGTTTTCTAGTGCAAGTAGGTTTTACTTTGCAGGTTAAAAACAAAAAAAACCTAACTCCTAGAGAAATATGTATACTAAATTCAAATTCTCAAATGCAATTTTTCTTTACTCGAGAAGAGAGCAGCCAGCTTCTTTTTAGTTCGATTATTGCTGGAGATATGCAGAATTTTATTAAGGCTATTTCGAATGGAGCTGATATTGAAAGGTTTGTGCATACTAAGCCGTTTTTAGGAGCTTACCTATTACATTATATGGCGTTTTATGACCGAGTAGAAATGATAGAATATGTATGTTCAGATTTTAAAATGAATATTAATTGCCAAGATTATTCTTTGCAAGAAACTCCTTTACATACCGCTTCGCAAAATAATCATCCAGAGACCGTGAAAGCTTTAGTACGCAATAACGCAGATATTAATAAAAAAGATTCAATGGGTTGGACCCCTTTACATAGAGCGGCAATTAATGGAAGCAAAAAGGCTTTAATTGCTCTTTTAGAGGCGAATGTATTGGTAAATACTCAAGATATAATGGGAGATTCGCCTCTACATAGTGCATTAAAAAACCATAACTATACAATTTTGCCCTTGCTTATAAAAGCGGAGGCAAATTTAAATTTACCGAACAACCTAGGCGAGACTTCTCGTTATCTTGCGAGGCAAATGAATGTTAATTTAAATAATCTATAAAGCAATAGATTAATCTTGAGTCGATTTTTGTATACAAGTATATAAAGCTCGACTGGATGAGGGTTGTGGAGCATTAGCAACAAAGTATAGCTTAATCATCCAAAGTATAGTATCATCACGACTTCAAAAGTTGGGAAGTGATTTGTATGAATCTTTGGAAAAAAGTTTTAATAGGATTAGTGTTAGGTATTTTCTTAGGCTTACTCCTAAAAGAAAAGGTTGTGTACCTAAAACCATTTGGCGATCTCTTTATACGAATGGTGAAGATGATAATTACTCCGCTTATATTCTTTGCGATTGTCAATGGCATCACCAGTGTTCAAGATTCAAAAGCGCTTGGCAGAGTTGGAGTTAAAGCTTGTTTTACTTACTTTTTAACTACATTAATGGCAACTATTATTGGCTTGAGCGTAGGACGAATCTTTGAGCCAGGTAAAGGTATTAATTTAAATTTTGAGAATAAAGAGCTCGCATCAGCGGAGGAGCAAGCCGCTCTAACAAAAATCATTGATATACTATTGCATGTTGTGCCGGATAACGCAATTGGAGCAATGGCCCAGGGTACTATCCTACAGGTGGTGTTTTTCGCTTTGTTTACTGGAGTTACTATTAATGCTATGGAACGAGGATTTAGTAAGCGTTTGGGAGATATATTCCAACTTTTATCCCACATGGTCTTTAAGATGGTAAGTTTGATTATGGAGCTATCTCCTATTGCTGCTTGTTGTCTTACTGCATGGGTTATTGGCACACAAGGAGTGGAGGTACTAAGAAACTTAATTAAACTGATAGGGTGTGCATACCTTGCATTTATTATCCAGTACTTTGTTTTTGGTTTACTTATTCGTGTTTGGACTGGATTGTCTCCTATACCATTCTTTAAGAAAAGCTTTGAATATCAGGCAATTGCTTTTTCTACAAGTAGCAGCAAAGCTGCATTACCTACTACTATAAAAGTTTGCCAAAGGAAGCTTGGGATTTCACAAATGAGCTCTTCCTTCGTTTTACCACTTGGAGCTTCTATAAATATGGATGGTATAGCTATTTATATTAGTCTGTGTACTTTATTCTTTGCTCAAGTAACAGGTAAAGTTCTAAGTATTAACGATTACAGTTTAATTATATTTACCGGAACTCTTGGCTCTATTGGGGGTGCTGGAGTGCCAGGCGGTGCTATAGTAATGCTCCCTATGATTCTTGGTTCAGTAGGCTTGCCGATAGAAGGGATTGCACTGATTGCTGGTATAGATCGTATTATCGATATGATGAGAACTACGATTAGCATAACAGGGGATGCCGCTGTTACACTATGTATTGACCACTCTGAAGGACTCTTAGATAGAGAAACATATAATAACAGAGGATTATCATAGGATTATTATCTATTCTTTTCGAAATGTCAAGAGCCACAAGATAAGCATAATAGGCAAAATAGTACTGAGATACATTAAAAAGCTCCAATTAATATTTTTTGCTGCTAAGTTTTCACTGAGGGTAAAAACAGAGACTAGGGTGACGCTATAAATGAATACCTTGATATTGTTATATCTATTAATGCGGTGGTAGAAATTTCTTACTGACAGGGCTATTGGGAGGCTACCAAGTATTATACAAAATAAAGGCCACAAAATTCTGTTGTGAAGATTAACCATGTAGCGTTTGTCTTTTTCTTTTAAAGCAATTTCAATTACCTGGTTTATATATTTCTCATTAGGACCGTCAATATATGTTTGCTTTAAGAGGCTCGATAATTCTAGATTAAAAAGGTATTTATTAAAAGTGATCAAAGTTAATTTTTCGGTAAAGCGATCATACTCCTGCCGGCTGCCATTCTGTAATATCAGAGCTATATTGTTATCATTAATAGATAGCCTACCAAACTTTGCGGTGATGGTGACTTCCTTATTGGGTATTCTTGAATCGTTCATTAAAATTCCATGCATCACATCATCTTTAGTACGATCTGCTATATAAAACGTGAGTCCATTTATTTTTGATGAAAATATACCCTTTTCTAGAAGAAAAGAGGCATAATTCTGCTGCAGCGAAAATTGTAATCTCTTAAATTCATTATATCCCTTGGGCATTAGGTACGATGAAAATAATAGTGCGATTACAGTCATAAGAACTGATGATATTATAAAGGGTTTAGCAATTTGAAAATCACTGTAGCGATTGCTTTGTAAAATCAGTAGCTCTTTCTCTTTTATCATTTTGCACACCTCTAAAACTGTGGCCAGTAATATAGTAAAAGGCAAAATATTATAAATTAGTAGTGGTAGTATATATATTGACAATTTTAAGAAGTCTTTAATGGCTACTCCATTATTTATAATTAAATCGAAAATCCTAAATGACTGAGTAACCCATAATACTATGGTTAAAAAAAATGCAATAACAAGGCAGAGGCGCAATATTCTATTGGTTTGGTATTTATTGTATAAACCCATTATTTATTTTTATTTGTGTTAAACATATTAATAGCAGATAGAGCCATTTGCATAAAATTTATATTTTGCTGATTCAGCATATTAATATTTTGATTCCAATAATCAAAAACATACGTCTGGTTAGTGGAGCTTTTCATTAAATGTTCCATATAAGAAGAGTGCTTTATAAAATATTCCATGGATAACTTAATATAATCATTAAAAATTTTACCCATATTATGATCTTGCAACTTTATTAACTGCTTTAAAAACTCAAGCGGTAGCAGTTCGTAGCCATTTTGTTGTTGCTCTAGTACGATTTGAGTTAAAGTGAGTTTTGTTAAATCTTCACCAGTTTTAACGTCAACTACTTCAACATCATAGCCTCGTTTTATAAGCTGTCTAATGTCGTCCAACGTCACATAATTACTTGTTGCGGTATTATATAATCTCCTATTAGGATACTTTTTTATTAATAAGCTTTTATCTGTCATGTGATTCTTTGGAACATTATTTCTTAGCGGCTAATATAATATCAAATACTCAAAGCAAATTAAATATTAATTGATTAAAGCTTCTGAAGTAGGTCATAAGTCTATTGAAAAGATAAGATCAAAACTTTATAAGTAATCAGCAAAAATCATTTTAATAGGATCACATGCGTTTCTCTAAGCTCAAAGCTGTAACCATCTTGTTGATTTGTGGTATAAGTATTTATCTGTCACTACCAACTTTTTTTAATAATACCTTGTTATTTTTACCCAGTTATTTAAGAGCAGCACCAGTCAACCTTGGATTAGATTTGAAAGGTGGAGCATCAATTTTACTAGAAGTCGAGATAGGGGAATACTTGAGAAATCATTCGCAACAAAATTTAGATCAGGTGTTATCAGGATTTAGAGCAAACGGTATCCCATATATTGAAGCAAAAACAAATATAAAAGGATTTGATATTGCAGCAACTTTGCTTGCTGACCAAAAAGAGAAAATACTTAGTATAATAAGAAAATTAATTGGAAACCGCTTTGAGTATACAGAAGACGATAATACTCTTAAAGTGCGTTTTGATAGTTTAGTAATAGAAGAGATAAAAAAATCTCTCATGCAACAAAGTATTGAAATTATTAGACGCAGGATTGATGAGTCTGGAACTAAAGAAATAGATCTGCAGCGTCAAGGTGATAATTATATATTGCTGCAAGTGCCTGGTTCTGATAATCCTGGCGAGATCAAGAGGCTTCTTGGCAAAACTGCAAAACTATCCCTACATATAGTAGCAGATGGAGTGACGATTGATAATCTTGCTAAAAGCCCTATACGCTCTAATTTAAAAGTTTTAGAAATTGGAGATAATAATCAAAAACATAAAGTCGCTTTATATTATAGGCCAATTATAACAGGTGATATGCTTGTTGATGCGCAAGTCTCTTTTAATCAAGATATACCTGTTGTTTCTTTTAAACTTAATAATGTTGGAGCCAAAATTTTTGGGGATGTGTCGTCAAAAAATATAGGTAAAGCAATTGCCATTGTTCTTGATGATAAAATTCTCAGTATTCCAGTGATTAGAGAGCCTATTTTAGGGGGCAGTGGAATCATTTCGGGTAATTTTTCCGTAGCTTCAGCTAATGAATTGGCTTTACTACTTCGGGCAGGTGCATTGCCGGCGTCGCTGAAAGTCGTGGAAGAAAGAGTGATAGGTCCTAGTCTTGGTATTGACTCAATAAAAGCTGGAACTAATGCTATGATCATAGGCATTTCTTTAGTTGCTTTATTTATGATAGTTTTTTATGGCTTTTTTGGTTTCGTGGCTAACTTCGCTTTAATTATTAATACTTTTATGATTATAGCATGCATGTCAGTAATCGGAGCAACTTTAACACTTCCAGGAATCGCAGGTATTGTTTTAACATTAGGCATGGCTGTTGATGCAAATGTTTTAATTTGTGAACGTATTAGAGAAGAGTTGCGTAATGGCAAGTCAAATCTAGCTGCTATTGAGAGCGGATATAAAATCGCGTTCTCCACTATATTGGATGCGAATATTACTACCATAATAGCGGCAATTATTCTTTATATTATGGGCTCGGGTTCTATAAAAAGTTTTGCAGTCAGTCTTACTATAGGAATTACTTGCTCAATGTTTACTGCTATTTCCTTAACAAAAATTATCATAGCCTTTTTTCACAGAATTACAAAGACAAAGCAGGTTTATACATAAAATATTAGTATACGAATAAAAATTATTTTTCTTAATAAATGAATTAATGGGGTATCAGTTTGATATAGCGTAAGAAAACCCCGAATTCTAAACATTCCATAATTGCACTACTGTGGTATAAAAAATTGACACCGCTGGCCAATGGAGTATTATTGCAGCAGACTGCTAGGTATTTTCTTAGGACAGTTACGGAAGGTTTGCTTATTTTTTCGGTAAATAATATGTTTTTATACAAGCTTCTTTTAACCTGAGTTCGGGATAAAAGAAATTACTTTTGTTTTGTCGATGACTTTTGCAAGATTACAGAAGGATGCTTAATCAAGCATTCCATAAAAGATGATAGTAAAAAAATAACTAGAAAACCTAGTTTAAGTATATCAGAATAATGACCGTTAGTTTGTTATATCAAAAATCACCATGTATATCATAGCTATCTTCAATTATACCAAGAGGAATTTTCTAATTAACTATCTTACAACAGATTTAAAGAGGAGAGTTTTAATACATTTAATGATTTTATTAGAGTGGTATGTTACAAAAGCTAAGAGTACAGGAATTTCATTATATAGATTCTACATCAATTGCTGTGTGTTACCCTAAGAGAATATCAAAAAACAAAGTATTTAAAGGAATGGCTAGTAAAAATACTAAAAGTTGGTTTATGGTTTTAAATTACATTTAGTGATTAATGGAATATGGGAAAATTCAGAAAGTCGCATTTACAGCTGGTAATCTTGATGATGATAGAGTAGTTGTGCCAAGTATAACCAAACGCTTAACTGACATATTACCTGAAGGATTATCAAAGGATAAATTCAATTCCTCCATCCATATGCTATGTCACTAATTTCTCATATCGAGACTCCATTTCTTCCCCAAGTTTATCAATATTGATAGAAGGTTCTGATGTATAATAAAAAAGGTTTGTCATCCGGTAGTAAGTCTAACTCAGTATAGCTATTATCTATCACTCTTTTTGCTCGCTCAAACAAGGCCTTGGTCTTGGTGATTATACTACTTTCCCTACTAGGTTTCGCACATCTTATCGACTTCTACCTTGATCCTCTTTATGTCCTATAAACTATGCAAAATAGCTTGCTCCTTTTCAAATTTTGGTTTAGATAATTTAATTATAAGAGTCGTAACTCGACTACCATTTAAAGCCTCAATAACACTCATAATTACAGGATCGTCCATCTGATCTAGGTCAATAATAAGGTAAGTCACCACATCCTTTATCTATCATTATTAACACCTTCCCTGTTTATTAAATTAATTTAAAGCCAAGAGTAAAGTATAAATTAACAAT
Organism: Amblyomma maculatum; assembly: GCA_023969395.1. Lineage (NCBI taxonomy): Eukaryota > Metazoa > Arthropoda > Arachnida > Ixodida > Ixodidae > Amblyomma > Amblyomma maculatum. The sequence continues at coordinate 12,352 of JAJIZL010037847.1, forward strand.
TAACCCTCATAGACATTTGATATTATATCTTTACTCTGTTATGCTTTCTTTAAGCTTTTTGATATCCTTAAAAATATGCAAAACTTAGAAGAATTTAAAGATTTTTTGCTATCTTCGGATCACAAACACGCCATAAGCAATCATCATATAGAGCATAACGAGCTTTTTGTAACTTTGGGTTTAAATTTTTTGAAAGACTTTTTAGTGTTTTTAAAAACTAACGAAAAATTCTCTTTTCAAGTTTTGACTGACTTATGCGGTGTTGATTACCCAAACAGGGAAGATCGATTCCAAGTTGTATATAACCTGTTAAGTCTCACCTCTAATCTTAGACTGACTATTAAAATAAATGCTAAGGAAGACCAGTTAGTACCGAGTATATGCGATGTTTATAGCGCAGCAAACTGGTATGAAAGAGAAGCTTGGGATATGTATGGTATTTATTTTTCTGGGCATCCTGATCTAAGAAGAATCTTAACTGATTATGGATTTATAGGGCATCCTATGCGCAAGGATTTTCCGCTTACCGGCTTCTTCGAAGCACGCTATGATATAGAAAAGAAAAAAGTTATACGTGAGAAAGTTAAATTGACACAGGATTTTAGAAACTTTGACTTCACGAGTCCTTGGGAAGGAACTGATTATATATTGCCAGGCGATGAAAAAGCAACCAAATGATAATTTCTCAAGGTTAAATAAACTGATTTGGCTTTTTATAACTTATACTTTGCGAATTTTGAGTAGCGTCAGAAGCTATATCACCAAAGGTTATTTTGCTCTTATCAATATCAATGATCCAATAGTGCGCTTAATACGCCTTGATAGACCTGCGCCTTTACTGCTACTAGTGCTTCCAATATGGTGGGTTGTAGGTTTGGCAGCTAGCAATCCTATATCCATTTTGTTTTTCTGTGCATTTTTCTTTATAGGAGCAGTGCTTATGAGAGGTGCGGGTTGTATAATTAATGATATTTTTGATAGAGATCTTGATAGTAAAGTTGAACGCACTAAAAACAGGCCTCTTGCAAATAAGGAACTCTCAGTTAGACAAGCCTTACAAATTATGTTTGCTTTACTTTTATTTGCCGCAATATTACTTTTTATGCTGCCAAAGAGTGCGATATATATAGGGATTTTTGCTCTAGTGCCAATTGCGATTTATCCTCTTATGAAGAGGGTCACTTATTTTCCTCAATTGTTTTTAGGCTTAACCTTTAATATAGGAGTTTTAATTGCTTGGGCCACATTAAAGGGCACGCTAAGTTGGCCTCCAATTCTAATTTATGCAGCTGCTGCAATCTGGACCTTAGGGTATGATACGATTTATTCTTATCAAGATATTAAAGATGATATAAAATTAAACTTAAAGTCTACCGCAATAAAGTTTAAAGAAAAAGGTCCCACGCTTATCTGGTCTTTTTACCAGATTACGGTCGCACTAATATGCATAGCAGGCCTTCATATACACTTAAATTTCTTTTTTTATATAGGAATGGCAATTGCTATTTATCATTTGTATTGGCAAATTGAAAACTTAGATATATTAAATGAAAATGATTGTGGGAAAAAATTTAAATCAAATGTTGAATTTGCTTTTTTAGTATTTGCTGCGATACTGATAGGAAGGATATAACTACGAATTGATAATATGAAATTAGTATACCAATTATTTGGGTTGCTTTTAGTGTTTGTTCACGTCAAAAGCGCTATTTCGTTTGACGTAAAATTCGATAAAGCTCAAAGAGAAGCAGTTAATAGTTTAGCTAATGGCAACATTGAGTTGGCATATACATATGCCAATAAATCTGTGAATGCTACAATAACAAATGACATTATTAGATTTATTGTAATGAATAGGTCGATAGCCCCTAGTATAGGAGATGCAGAATATTTGGCCAAAAAATACAGTTGGTTAGCCGCAATTTTACCAAATAGATTCGACAAAGTGCTTACTAATTCTTTATCATTCCAAGAGATTAACAGGTTTCTTGCTAGTTTGCCTAAAAAAACTGCGCTCAGCCAAGCTTTCTTATATGATGCAGCTATAAGAGAAAAAATACATCCCGCAGAGAATTTAGAAAAACTTGAAAGAATATGGGTAAAATCTACCTTTCAGCCTGAAACCGAAAATTATATAATTAACACTTACATAAAGTCATTTAATATTTCTTCTCTAGAAACCAAAATTCGCACTTTTTTAATGGGCAAAAAAATTGAGGAAGCAAAAAATTTAATTAGGTTTTTACCAGCTTCTAAAAAAATTATTTATGAAGAGCTTATAAAAGCAAACTCTAATACGGAGACAGCCAAAAGACTATTTAAAAACAAACAAATTGGCCCTCAGCTAAAAGCTGTAGCGCTTTATTTTTATATAAAACATCTTAATGCGGCAAAAAAATATCAAGCAGGATATGACCTACTCTTGCAAGCCAATTATAAGGAATTTCCAGTAAGATGGTGGCAGCTAAAAAATATTGCAATTAGAAATGCTTTAAGAGAAAAAAAATATCAAACTGCTTTGAAACTGGCGAAAAGTAATCAAATAAAACAAGGACCAGATTTTTTTGAGTCAGAATGGCTTGCGGGATTTATTACCTTTAGAATGCTTGGCAATCCAAGAAATGCTCTGGAACACTTCCACAACATATTTAATACAGCTAAAACTTCGCATTCTAAAGCGCAAGGAGCATATTGGCTTGGAAGAGCTTATAAAGCAATTAGAGATAAACAAAAAATGAGTCACTGGCTTAACTTTGCAGCTAGAACTTACCCCCATTTCTTTTATGGACAGCTAGCCAGTTTAGAAGTAGACTCCAAGCTGGACTACCGTAACCCAGAAAAAAAGCGTACCCCAACCAAAGCCATTAATAAAAAGAGAATCGAAGAAGTTATAATTTGGACTAAAGCACTTTATAAGTGTGGCCTTAAGGCAGGAGCAAATAAACTAGCAAGTTATATCATGGATTTTGATTTATCTGATTCCGATCTTGCTAAGGTTTTAGAGCAACTAGAAGAGGTCCCTATAATTGTTGCGGTAGCCAAACAGCTAGCAAACTCCGGACACCCAATAATAGAAGCAAGTTATCCATTGCATTCTGATATACATAAAATTGCTAAGAAATATGACCACACCCTTTACCTTGCAATCATTAGACAAGAGAGCGGCTTTGATCATGAAGCTCTGAGCCCTGCAGGAGCAAGAGGATTAATGCAACTCATGCCTAGGACTGCTGAAAATTATGCCAAAAAATTAAAACTAGAAAAAAATGATTATGACTGTAATGCTTCAACTAATATCAACATTGGGGCATGTTATGTCGATAGACTAATGGAGCTTTGGGATAACAATTATATAATGGCTATTGCTTCTTATAATGCTGGAGAAAATGCTGTAGCCAGATGGACCTCAGAATATGGAGATCCTAGAAATTTAAAAAAACTACATGAAGTCCTTGACTGGTTAGAGCTTATGCCATATGGAGAAACAAGACTTTATGTAAAAAAAGTCTTAGAGAATATAGTTAATTACAATGCAGCTATAGCTAAAAAAAATTACACCAAAGCAGAGGTTTTACAATTGTTTAGCGCAACTGTCATAAATTAATCAGAGAATAGAAGCCTTTAAGATGAAAAGCACTATTGCAACATCACTTTATTCATGCTAGCTTCGCAATTAGTCTTAGAAAATGTTCTTGGCTCTAGTAATTTTTGTTTTAAGATTGTGGTGAACACAATATAAAAATATTTATGATAGAATTAACTTTTTACTTTTTTAGCGCACTTTTACTGTTATCTGGGGTATTAGTGGTATCCTTGAAAAAACCTGTTCATGCAGTCTTACTCTTAATCTTCGCTTTTTTTAATGCCGCAGCTCTTTTTATTTTAATAGGGGCAGAATATATAGCCATGACCCTAGTTATTGTATATGTAGGCGCAATAGCCGTCCTCTTCCTATTTGCTGTGATGATGACAGACAGCAACAACACAACTGCAAAAAGAAAATTCGTTTCCGTCTTGCCTTTAGCGATTATACTTTGTGGTATTATATTTTTTGAAATGGATTGGGCGATGCGTAGATCCTCTGAATATCTATTCCCAGCTGAAAAGGACGCAACCGCTGCTACTTTACCCAATACGGAATCAATAGGCTCGGTGCTTTATACTGATTATTTCTTGCAATTCCAATTAGCCGGACTCATACTTTTAGTTGCAATAATTGGCGCTATCTTGTTAACTTTAAGGCATATAAAATTTGTTAAACGTCAAAATATTTACAAGCAAATTAGCCGTAATAGACAGGAAGCTATCGCTATAGTAAATTCAGAATTTGGTCGAGGAGTAGAGGTAAAATGAATTACAATATAGTAGGGGATATCAGTATAATAAACTATATCACAGTAAGCGGAGCGCTGTTTATGATAGGTGCTTGTGGAATCCTCACTAATAGACAAAACATGATCTCGATCTTAATGTCAATTGAACTTATGCTGCTTGCAGTTAACATAAATTTTGTTGCATTCTCTTCATATATTGGTGATTTAAGCGGGCAAATCTTTACTATTTTTATACTCACAGTTGCTGCAGCAGAAGCCGCAATTGGACTCGCTATCATTATGCAATTTTTTAGAGATAAGGGCACCATAGAAATAGGTAACGCTAATGAAATGAAAGGATGAATATGTATCTACACAATTTATCACTATCTGTAGTTTTCCTACCGTTGCTCGCCTCCATCTTAGTTGGCTTAAACACCAATAAAATTAAGCCGATAATCGCACAGATAATTACCGTTTCCTTTGTAAGTATTGCAGTAATTTTCTCATGGATAATTTTTTACTATATTTGCTTTTGTGGTCAAATAATTCACCTCAAGCTGATAAACTGGTTCAATTTAGGCGAGCTTAAAGCAGATTGGTCTATTTATATAGATCCACTTACCGCTATTATGTTTTTAGTAGTAAATACTATATCAGCCCTAGTCCACATTTATTCTGTAGGCTATATGTCGCATGATTCCAACCAGGCACGTTTTTTCAGCTACTTATCTCTCTTTACCTTTTTCATGTTAGTTTTAGTGAGTGCCGATAATTTGGCCCAATTATTTGTCGGTTGGGAAGGGGTTGGCTTAAGCTCCTATCTTTTGATTGGGTTCTGGTTTCACAAAAAATCTGCGTACTCTGCTGCAATGAAAGCTTTTTTAGTAAACCGAGTAGGCGACATAGGCTTAGCTATTGGAATTTTTTTAATCGCAATGAAGTTCGGTAGTGTTGAGTATGCTACTGTCTTTTCTAAAGCGAAATATTTAGCTGAAGAAACCATCAATTTCTTAAGTTTCGATATTGGGTTATTAACAGCTATCTGTATAACGCTCTTTATTGGATGTATGGGCAAATCAGCACAATTAGGTTTGCATACCTGGCTACCAGATGCTATGGAAGGACCAACCCCAGTATCAGCTTTAATACATGCTGCAACTATGGTGACTGCTGGAGTATTTTTATTAGCAAGATGCTCTTATTTATTTGAATATTCAGAAATTGCTTTAGGTTTGGTAACTATAGTTGGCGCAGCCACCTGCCTATTTGCAGCCACCATCGCCATTGCTCAAAATGATATCAAAAAGATCATTGCCTATTCAACCTGCAGCCAGCTAGGGTATATGTTTTTTGCCTGTGGAGTCTCTGCCTATTTCGCTGGCATCTTTCATTTACTTACTCACGCCTTTTTTAAGGCGTTGTTATTCTTAGGAGCAGGCAGCATAATTCAAGCGCTTGCTGATGAGCAAGATATAAAAAAAATGGGGGGAACATGGAGAAAACTTCCTTATACTCATGCTTTGATGTGGATAGGATCAATAGCTTTAGCAGGAATTCCACCTCTTTCAGGGTTTTTCTCAAAAGACTTAATATTAGAAGCCGCCTATGCTTCGGACTCAAAGTTTGGTCATCTAGCTTATTGGCTTGGAGTTGCAGCTGCAGCATTAACTGCATTTTACTCTTGTCGCTTATTGTTTCTAGTCTTCTATGGTCCAACTAATGTAGATAAAAAAATCTTCACAGAAATTCATGAAGCACCTAAGTCTATGATGATACCTCTCATTGTACTTGGTATAGGCTCGTTAATATGCGGATATATTGGATACCACATTATTGATATCAGCAACCTGTCTTTTTGGTCTGGTGCCATCTTTGTCTTACAAGAGCATGATTCTATAAATAAGATTTATACAATCGAGCATTGGGTAGCGCAATTACCTTTGCTTGCTGCACTATTTTCAATGTTACTTGCGTATTATGCCTATATATTGAAACCCATCATCTCAAGCTGGTCGTATAAAAATTTTCGTAATATCAATTCATTCTTAGAAAGAAAGTGGTATTTTGATGAAGTATATGAGCTTATCTTAATTAAGCCAGTTAAATTACTAGGCACGAGCTTATGGCGATTTATTGATGCCGGTCTTATTGACGGTATCCTGAACTACTCCGCAAGAGCTGTGGCTAAATTTGCGAAAGTCGCTTGTTTACTGCAAACTGGTTATATTTATCATTATGCCATGGCAATGTTAATAGGGGTTATGATTTTAGTTTATTGGTATTTGCCATGGTAATTTTAAATATATTTTTATTAAAATATTGAGACCGGAGACAACTTTGTGGAAATAGCAATTCTTTCAAATCATATTTTTTTACCAATTTTAGGAGCAGCAGTAATAATTTTGCTTGGCAGGGTTAACTACCTCAAATCTGATATTATATCAAAATATCTTGCTCTTATCGTCGCTTCCGCTAATTTCTTAATTTCAATTTTTATACTGTCAAGATTTGATAAAGAAACTGATCAACTACAATTCGTTGAGAAGAAAGCTTGGTTTGCAGAATATGATATTAATTATCACCTTGGAATTGATATCCTCTCCTTATATTTTATACTTCTTACAACATTTCTATCCTTGATATGTATTGTTGCAAGCTGGAACTCTATTAAGGATAAAGTTAAAGAATTTTTTGCATTACTTCTTCTTTTAGAAGGCCTCATAATAGGAGTTTTTGCTGCTGCTGATATAGTATTATTTTATCTATTTTTTGAAACCGTTCTAGTCCCAATGTTTTTCATAATTGGCATTTGGGGCGGAGAAAACAAAATTTATGCCTCATTTAAATTCTTCTTATATACTTTATTTGGCTCTGTTTGGTTTTTGCTTGCTATACTCTACATAATCTTTTATTCAGAAACCGCAGATATCCAGCTACTCGTTGAAAAAGTCCCACATTACAACATAGAAATACAAAAATGGCTATGGGCTGCATTATTCATGGCTTTTGCGATAAAAGTCCCGATGTGGCCTTTACATACATGGTTGCCAGATGCTCACGTACAAGCGCCTACTGCAGGGTCTGTTATGCTAGCAGGAGTGCTTCTAAAGCTAGGAGGCTATGGTTTCTTACGTTTTTCAATACCTATGCTGCCTGAAGGCTCCATATATTTCGCTGACTTCGTCATAACCTTGAGCATCATAGCCGTAATCTACACATTCTTAGTAGCTTTAATGCAAACAGACATGAAAAAGATGATAGCTTATTCGTCAGTAGCGCATATGGGTTATGTTACTGCAGGTATGTTTACATTCACGTCCCAAGGTATAGAGGGATCGATTTTTACTATGCTAAGTCACGGATTAATTTCTAGCGCTTTGTTCCTTTGTATAGGCGTTTTGTACGATAGAATGCATACTAAGGAAATAAGTTTTTACGGCGGCCTCACAAAAAAAATGCCCGCATTTGCCTTATTTTTCATGGTATTTATGCTAGGCTCTGTCGGGCTTCCTACGACTTCTGGATTCGTTGGAGAGTTTTTCGTTCTATTTGCTGCATTTAAAACAAAGAATTTATACGGGGTATTGCTTGCACTTGGAATGGTTTTAGGAGCGGCATATATGCTTTGGTTATACGCAAGGTTGATGTTCGGTCAGCTAAAAAGTCAGCTTGTTGAAATAACAGATTTATCAATAAGAGAAAAAACTTATTTAGCTTCTATTGCGGTTTTTGTTGTATTGTTAGGGATTATGCCAAACATTATAAATAATAATCTTTTTATGTTCACAGAAAATTTAGTTAACAAAATTAAGTTAACTAAAGAGATTATGCCAGATGAAATAAACTATAATATAAGTGATGAATGATGTTAGAAACTGTTTTTGAAGATTTAGCTGTCTTAATCCCAGAGCTTATTATTGCATCGGCAGCAATAATATCATTAATTCTTGGCTCCTACTTTAAAAAAGCTAGTCAATACATTTTCATCCCTATAGCAGTAAGTTCAATTGCAGCCATATGCTTTGCCATCACTGGCTATGGACAAGATTTAGGCGCCTTTAATGATTCAGTTTTATACAACAGCTATACAATATCAATGAAGGTCATAATTCTTATCTCTTTCTTAAGCGCCTTGCTATCGTTTCCTATTACAAAACTTAAAGAAGCTGGCCTCCCTTTTGAAATACCTGTTTTGTTGGCATTATCAGTCGTTGGAATGCTAATGATGGTGTGCGCTAACGATTTGCTCATTATATATTTAGCCCTTGAATTAATGAGCCTACCTCTGTATGTACTTACAACATTTAGTCAGAAACATGGCAAATCACATGAAGCTGGTTTAAAATTTTTTATGCTAGGAGCGCTCTCTTCTTGCCTTTACTTATTTGGCTCTTCAATAATGTATGGATTTGTTGCTAGCACTAACTTCAATATGATAGGCGAGTACTATGTGAGCATCATGAATTCTAACGAAATAGAAATTGCAGTTCCAATAGTATTCTTAATAGCATTGGTGCTTATACTTGCAGCATTTTTCTTTAAAGTTTCCTCAGCCCCCTTTCACATGTGGACTCCAGACGTCTATCAAGGAGCACCTACCTTTATCACTATGTTTTTATCTGCAGCCCCTAAAGTTGCATCTATTTCAGTACTTTTAAATATTCTCTATATGCCTTTTATTGATTTAATTGATCAGTGGCAGCAGATTATAGTTTTTTGTGCTGTTGCCTCTCTATTTATAGGAAGCTTAGGCGGTATTATGCAAAAAAACTTCAAGAGAATGCTCGCTTACAGTACGATAGGTCATGTTGGTTTTATTCTAATGGGGGTTTCAGTGGGCGAACTTTCTGGAATTATCGGCACTATTTTTTATATTACAATATACGTAGTCATGAGTTTATTAGCTTTTCTACCAATATTAGCCCTTGAAACAGATGATAAATATCACCACGGCGAAATTAAAGAAATAAGTGGTCTTGCTAAAGCTAATCCCCTGTTAGCTGTGATTATATTGGTTGCAATGCTTTCTATGGCTGGAATTCCTCCATTTGCAGGCTTTTTTGCAAAATTTTACGTACTCTTCAGTGTTATTGAGCAAGGGCTTTATTCTTTAGCTATAATCGGCGTACTTGCTACAGTTGTGAGTTGCTACTATTATCTTCGGGTCATAAAAATAATGTACTTCGATAACGCGAATCACGTCTTTACAATTAATATACCTTTCAGTGTAAAATTTATCATCCTTGTGGTAGCTTTATTTAATATTGGATATGTTATAATGCCAGAACCTATTCTTGCATTAGCTAAACAGGCAGCAGAATCATTAATTTCTATTTAAAATTTTAACCATGAAAATGGAAACAAAAAATATATCAATTAATCTAGGTCCACAGCATCCGGCAGCTCATGGAGTATTGAGATTAATTCTTGAAATGGATGGAGAAGTCATAGAACGAGCAGATCCTCATATTGGCTTGCTTCATCGCGGTACAGAGAAATTAATAGAATACAAGACATATTTGCAAGCTTTGCCTTATTTTGACCGTCTTGACTACGTCTCTCCTATGTCGCAAGAACACTGTTTCGCGCTTGCTGTCGAAAAACTTCTTGGTTGTGAAGTACCAGAGCGAGCTAAATACATACGTGTCCTCTTTTGCGAAATCACAAGAATCCTCAACCATTCATTAAACATTACTACCCAAGCTCTTGATGTCGGCGCGATGACCCCTCTTTTATGGTTATTTGAGGAGCGTGAAAAATTAATGGAATTCTACGAAAGAGCAAGTGGTGCTAGACTACACGCAGCCTATATAAGGCCAGGAGGCGTCACCCAAGATTTACCCACAGGTTTACTAGAAGACATTCATAAATTTATCCAATCCTTCCCTAAAATGATTGATGACACCGAAGGGTTGCTAACAGACAATAGAATATTTAAACAGCGCTTGGTGGATATTGGAGTTGTAACTAAAGAACAAGCGCTAGATTATGGGTTCTCTGGGCCAATGCTCAGGGGTTCTGGAATCGCATGGGACTTAAGAAAAGCTCAACCATATGATATTTATGATCAACTAGATTTTAGAATACCAATTGGCAAAAACGGTGATTGCTATGATCGATATTTAGTGCGAATTGAAGAAATGAGAGAATCGCTCAAAATAATAGCGCAATGTATAGAAAAAATGCCGGCAGGCCCGATTAAAACTTTGGATAGAAAAATTGCTCCTCCACCAAGAGCAGAAATGAAAACTTCTATGGAAGCCCTTATCCACCACTTTAAATTATATACTGAAGGATACGATGTACCAAAAGGAGAAACCTATACTGCAGTGGAAGCTCCTAAAGGAGAATTCGGGGTATATTTAGTTTCCGACGGTAGTAATAAACCTTACAGGTGCCATATTAGAGCACCAGGATTTGCCCACCTGCAAGGCTTAGAATTTATGTCTAAAGGACATATGCTAGCAGATGTTGTAGCGAATATCGGAACCTTAGATATTGTATTTGGTGAAATTGATAGGTAAATTTATGTCTTCTATGTATAAACCAATAGATTTCACTCAACCTACAAGTTTTGAATTTACAAAACAAAATATGAAGAAAGTTGAGGAAATCTTAAAAAAGTACCCGAATCAAAACAAAAGAAGTGCGGTTATGCCTTTATTGCACCTTGCACAAGAGCAAAATAATAATTGGATACCAAAGTCAGCTATGGATTATATAGCTAAACTTTTAGATTTAACGCCGATGCAAGTTTATGAGGTAGCAAATTTTTATACGATGTATAACAAGCAACCAGTTGGAGATAATTTAATTCAGGTTTGTAGAACTACTCCTTGCTGGTTAAGCGGTTCTAATAAAATCACTGAGCTTTGTAAAAAAAAGTTAGGTATAGATATTGGTGAAACAACCAACGATAAGCAGTTTACCTTAGTTGAAGTCGAATGCCTTGGCGCATGCGTTAATGCACCAGTAGTTCAAATTAATAATGATTATTATGAGGATTTAAGCTCTGAGAAAATGGACGCGGTATTAGAAAGTATTACTAATAATAGAAAAATTGCTCATGGTTCTCAGTCAGGAAGACTAAATTCAGCCCCTGAAGGCTGGGCAGCGAAACCTAAAAATTGAATGAGCTTACCACTTTATACACTTCTTGCGATAACTATAACTGTTGCTTTTACGATAAAAAATGGAAGGTTATTATGAGCTGGGATTATCTTCTTAACTATTTTTGTAGCAATTTACGCGTGTATCTTGACTTTTGTAGGTTTAACATCCTTCACTGCCGTAGGTCACTACTATTTTAGAAGTAAATCAATTGTAACTTTTCGCTTTACTATCCTTTTGTGATGTACTTAAAACTATGGCTGTGGCCTATTGCTTTACGCTACTGGCAGTTTTTATACTAAAAAATATTAATTTAAAATCATTACAACAATTATTGTAATTACTCTTATGTTATGTATTATTTCCTTGCTACTGCCAGCTTACCTACTGAAGTATGTACAATTCGATCCCAAATTACCGAAGATTTTGTTTATTTGGGTAATAAATGACCTCAGTTCGAATTAAGTAAGAAGGGAGCGAGTCTATTTTTCCATGAGACGGAGGGTTTATTAAGTTTGAAGACATAAACCAAGGGTCCAGAAAAAAAGTTTGCTAAGAAATTGTTTGTTGAGCTATGTCATGTATGCTAGATTTGGCAAATCACTTTCAATTTCCTATGGCTGTTTCAATCAACACAAGCACTGCAAGAAGCAGCTGTTTAAAAGCTGAAAGCGGTTTGCTTTTCATATTTTTCTTAAGTCGTGTGATAAGATCAATACCTTGATTGTCGAGTATTCCCATCAATTTCTTACTGATATACCCACGGTCTCCAAACAAAAGGCCTATCAGATGTCGAGTCAGTTTTTCAACAACGACTCGATCATCTCTGTATTGCCAAGAGTTAGTGTGAATGACATAATCTGATCATTTAGAACCAAATGTAACTTCAAAGAACCATCCTGTAAGACGTTTTGCCACGCTGAGCAATCTCTTTAAAGACCTTATGACTACTAATACGCAAGTTGTGACAAACCTCCTTTTTGTTGAGTCAACGTAATACTTTTGTTTTCCTTTGCAGCAATTCAGCAGTATGACCAATGGGATAACCGCATCTTAGTTCAACTGTAGCTAACAAGCTTTGGCAATTATTCTCTGAGAGTTATTTGAACACAGTTTAGGTAAAAATCTTTGAAAGTTTGGTAATGGGTCAAGCAAAATTAGGATCGTTATAACTTCGGAAAGCGTTATCATAGATGCTCGTTTACTTTGCCTCTGCGAGAGTTTGTTCAGGATCTTTGATACGTGTGAATTGTTGAAAATGCTTGCAAAAGTCATCAATTAACAGAATATTCCTACTAGGAGTACCATTTTCCCTGTTTGTCATAAAGTTGAGAAAATGGTTACCCTGCTTTTTTAAAACCAATATCAGGTATTTTTTTAAGATTACTTCGATGGTTATAATAGGTAATTTATCTCTGTAGGCTCCATATTAGAAACCTCAATTCTGTATTAAGGAGAAAATAGAAGGTTTAGCTGATTTGAGGCAATAAGCAATCAAAGTAGAGATAAGGTGTACAAAAAGCGTTAAGTATAGGCCTATGTCTAGTATGTTCTAATTCGAAGTGATTTTTCATGATATCAAACACAGTTTTGATGATAGAACGCTTACGTAGTAATATTTTTTCAAACATACAAATTAACTGATTCCCTTTCTTATACCAGTAACTAATTTCAACCCTTTATTATATGTTCGGGATAAAAATAAAGAGGTATTGAGAGATCTGAGTGGACTGTATGTTTATTTTTGAAAAAAGAGCCCTTATGAAAAAAAATACTAAAAGTTGGTTTATGGTTTTAAATTACATTTAGTGATTAATGAATATGGGGAAATTCAGAAAGTCGCATTTACAGCTGGTAATCTTGATGATGATAGAGTAGTTGTGCCAAATGCTTAACTGACTGCTTTTTGGAGACAAAGGTTATATCAAGCAACATCTTTTTGATTATCTATACAATAGAGGGTTGTAATTAGTTACTGGTATTAAGAGAGGGAATCAGTTAATTTGTATGTTTGAAAAAATATTACTAAGTAAGCGTTCTATCATCGAAACTGTGTTTGATATCATGAAAAATCACTTCGAATTAGAACATACTAGACATAGATCTATACTTAGCGCTTTTGTACACTTTATCTCTACTTTGGATTGCTTATTGCCTCAAATCAGCTAAACCTTATATTTTCTCCTTACAGAATTGAGGTTTAAAAGGCGCAAATTTTCTCTTGCGTAGATAGACTTTTGGATAAGCATGTTTAATCCTTCAGGTTCAAGAAGCTAGTGAATGAAGAGTTGAAAAGTCTTTAACAAGATAGTAAGAGATGACAAGGTTTGCTTGCTTTTTAATCCTGTCTCATGTTTAACTTATCAGTTTCCTTATACACATCTGCCACTATTACCCTTCAGGTTTATCCAATTTGCAAAGTCACTTTTCCATCTTCTAAATCAAATTCCTCTCCTGTCCTTAAATCTTCTAAATCTTTAGAAAATTTACCTAAGGTCTGACTTTCTATATAATCTTGCCATTCATTTAAAGCGGTAGCGATGAGCTCATCTTTAGTAGTTAAAGATATTTTAATTCTATCTGTGATAGAGAAATTCTTGTCTTTCCTTGCTTGCTGTATAATTCTCACTATATCTCTTGCAATACCTTCTCTTTTTAATGAGTCGGTAATCTCAGTATCAAGAATGATTAAAGCATCATTTGTGGTTAAGGGACTGGCTACATTTTTATATTCAGGTTTTGGTTCTAAGGTAATAGAAAACTCTTCGGGTAATAATTCAATACCATCCAAAATCGCTTTATTATCTTGCATATGCCAATTATCTGCTTTTGAGGCTGTGATCAATTGTTTTACGTATGTTGGAATTCTTTTCCCAATAATTTGCAGATTTAACTTTATTTTAAGATTAGCATACTTAGTTATTGCAGATTTTGGTAAGCTTTCCCATGATTTTACGTTAATTTCATCCAAAATTAGCTTGCTCATATTATCGCTCAAGCCTTCCGCAACCCCGATAAAAGTAGCTCTTGATAAAGGCTGCCTTACTCTAATTCCAAGATCATTACGTAGATATAATACCGCATTGCAAGCGTCCATGACCCGATCCATACTCTCAATTAAGTCCTCCTTAATTAAGGAGATGTTGATTTCAGGGTATTTTTCCAAGTGTACACTGGTATCCTCTGAAATATTAGCGCTATATAACCTTAGGAAAATAGATTCTGTAGTAAGCGGCAGTAATGGAGCGATAGCCTTAGACATCAAAACCAGGACACTAAATAAAGTATTATATGCTGCCAGCTTATCCTCGCTTATTTCAGATTTCCAAAAACGTTCCCGCGATCTTCTTATATACCAATTAGTTAAAACTTCGAAAAAACTTTCAGAAGCTTTAGTTGCCGTCACTGTATCATATGAATCCATTGCTTTTTTAACAATACTAATTGTTTTTAAGCACTTAGATATTATGTATTGATCCATGAAGTTTTTCGATGAGAGATCGAAGCAAGCTTCAATCCGATCAGCGTTAGCATACATGGAAAAGAAATTATATGAATTTAGAATTGGTTTAATGACCAACCTAAATACTTCTCTTATTACTTTTGCTTCTTTATCTATAACTAGCTCACTTCCTCGCATAACTCCAGATGAAAGCATAAACCATCTTAATGGGTCTGCCCCAATGGTTTCAAAAACTTCACTAGGGTTAGCATAGTTTTTTAAACGTTTGGATAATTTCTGTCCTCCCTCGCCTAATATAACTCCATGGCAAATGCAATTCAGGAAAGGGGGTTTGTCAAAAAGTGCAGTAGATAGGATCATTAACGTATAAAACCAGCCTCTAGTTTGGGCTGCATATTCAACTATAAAATCTGCAGGAAAATTATTTTCAAATTTCTCTTTATTTTCAAAAGGATAATGTTGCTGTGCATAAGGCATTGAACCACTTTCAAACCAGCAATCCAACACATCCGTTACTCGTCTTAGTGTAGATTCGCCAGTAGGATCTTTTGGGTTTTTCTTTGTTAGGGTATCTATAAATGGCCTATGTAAATCTTCAACTTTAACATTAAAAGCTTCTTCAAGTTCTCTGATTGAGCCATAAACTTCTATACATGGATGTTCAGGATCATCGCTTTGCCATACAGGAATAGGGCAGCCCCAATATCTATTGCGAGAAATCGACCAATCTCTTGCATTCTCTAGCCACTTTCCGAACAATCCATCTTTAATGTGGCCGGGTATCCAATTGATCTGTTGATTATTTTTAAGCATCTGATCTCTGATTTCAGTAACTCTAATATACCAAGAGGGAATTGCTTTATATATTAAAGGAGTATCAGTACGCCAACAATGTGGATAATTATGAATATACTGCTCCGTTTTTAACCATAAATTTTGTTTTTTTAAGTAAATAATAATATCATCATTGGCTTCAAAAACTTGTTTACCTGCATAATCTGTGACCGGAAAAACAAATTTACCAGCGTTATCAACAGGACATACTATCTCTATTGCATGCTGTTGACATAAATTAAAGTCATCCTCACCAAAACCAGGAGCTATGTGTACCATGCCCGTGCCATCTTCTGTGGTTACAAAATCACCGTGTAGTATTACAAAGGCATTTTTATGGTCAGCGAAATAGTTGAATATAGGATAATAGCTTTTATTTAATAAATCGCTGCCTTTGATAGATTTTACTATATTTTCTCCGATTTCATTTTTATATTTATGTAATAAAGCTGAAGCAATAATATAAACTTTATCATCTTTAAGAATTGCTGAATACTCTATGTCTTTATTAACAGCAATTGCAAGGTTTGAAGGTAAGGTCCATGGCGTTGTGGTCCAAATTAAACAGTAAGTAGGTAGGTCTGGTAAATCCTGTATTTTATCCTTCAGCTTAATTGCAACTGTGACTGCTTTACTTTGCTTTTCTCTATAAGCATTATCCATTCTAGTTTCAAAATCTGAAACAGGAGTTTGGCAGGCCCACGAATAAGGCATAACTCGTATTGACTCATAAATTAGTCCTTTCTTGTAAAGCTCCTTAAAAGCCCAAATAACGCTTTCCATGTAATTTTTATCCATGGTTTTATAGTCATTGGTAAAGTCAACCCATCTTGCCTGCCTGTTGACATAGTGCTGCCATTCTTTAGTGTATTTTAGAACAGAGGTTCGACAGTATTCATTAAAATTGCCAATACCAAAATTTTCTATTTCGTTTTTTCCAGAAACTCCGAGCTCTTTCTCTGCTGCCATTTCTGCAGGTAACCCATGACAATCCCAGCCAAACCGACGCTCTACTTTCTGACCTAGCATTGTATGATAGCGAGCAAAGGTATCCTTGATAAAACCAGTCAGAAGGTGGCCATAATGTGGGAGCCCATTTGCAAAGGGCGGTCCATCATAGAAAATATAATCCGTATCCCCTTTAATCGACTTTGCAAATATTTCAAGCGACTGCCACCTACTGATTATTTCTTCTTCAGCTTGTGCTAAAGAGTTACCCATTTCCAGGTGCGGATATATTTTTTCTAGTTTCATAGAATCTCATCTTATATTTATGCAAAACCTTTAAGCTTTTTAGCTCTATTAGGCCTGCGAAGTTTGCGTAAAGCTTTTGCTTCAATTTGCCTAATTCTTTCTCGGGTGACCGAAAATTGTTGTCCAACTTCTTCAAGAGTATGATCAGTATTTACTCCTATACCAAACCTCATTCGTAGAACTCTTTCTTCTCTTGGAGTAAGAGAGGCAAGAACTCTAGTAGTGACTTCTCTTAAATTAGATCGCACCGCCGAGTCAATTGGCTGCAGGGCATTTTTATCTTCGATAAAATCTCCAAGAACGCTTCCTTCATCGCCTTCAGCTCCAACAGGATTTTCTAGGCTCATTGGTTCTTTGGCAATTTTTAAAACTTTCCTTACCTTCTCAACTGGCATGCCAAGTTTTTTTGAGATCTCATCAGGGGTTGGTTCTCTACCTATATCATGCATAATTTGCCTTGAGGTGCGAAGAATCTTATTAATCGTTTCTATCATGTGGACAGGAATTCGGATGGTTCTTGCTTGATCTGCAATGGAGCGAGTGATAGCTTGTCTTATCCACCATGTAGCGTAGGTTGAAAATTTGTACCCTCTTCTATATTCAAACTTATCTACTGCTTTCATTAAACCGATATTGCCCTCTTGGATTAAGTCTAGAAATTGTAAGCCACGGTTAGCATATTTTTTAGCAATCGATATGACTAATCTTAAATTAGCTTCTATCATCTCTTTTTTAGCTCTGGTTACCATCCTTTCAGATTTTTGCACTTCCACTACTAATTCTTTAAAGCTTTCTATATCAATACCTAGGTTAGTTGCAATTTGACGCAATTGTTGACGAAATTCTTCTACCTTTTCATTCCCAATGAATTTGTTATATTTAGGATTTTGAGAGATTTTTTCAATCCAATTTGGATTCAATTCATTTCCTAAATAATCTTTCAGAAATACGTTTCTATCGATTCCACATTCCATCGCAAGTTTTAGGAAGTTCATCTCCAGTTTAATGAGATTTTTGTTGGCCTCGTATAATTCTTCTAAAAGCTTTTCTATATTGCTTTCATTCAATTTCAATTCCAACATTACATCTGAAAGCTGAGAAATTAAATTTTCATAATTATCTTGCTGTACTTTATCTAGCTTTAACCCCTTTAGAGCTAATGCAAGTTTTTCTTGCTGCAGCTTTAATATCTCTTCTCCAAGTTCAAATGCTTTACTTAAGGCCTCTATAACTTTAGGCCTTAATTCGCTTTCCATTCTTAAAATGGAAGCATTTTCGAAGCTGTCTTCTTCTGCTTCTTCAGTTCCTTCTTCATTTGTATCGAATTTCTCATTTTCTTCGGTTTCAGAGCTGGAAAAATCATGTTTTTGGAATTCTTCAGAATATCTAGCATCCAAGTCTATGATGTTTCTTAGACTAATTACATCATGGGTTAAATCCTCGTACCATTTTATAATAGAACGCACTGCCAAAGGACTATGGCAAAGATAAGCAATTCTTTTTCTGCGTCCTTCTTCGATATTTTTTGCAACCTCAACTTCTTTTTCCCGAGTGAGAAGGATTTGTCCGCCCATTTCTTTTAAGTAGAATCTAACAGGGTCATCACTTCTTGGTGCAGCATCCTCGTTTTCTTCAGCTTCTGAAGTTAGCTCTGAATCAGACTCTGGTTTATTACCAAATAAATCTAACTCTATATCATCTTCTTCACGATGTTTTGAGCCTCCGATAGATATCCCCTCAATTGGATCTAGTACAGTATCACTCTCAGTATCTTGTACATTTGATAAAGCTTTAAGCTCGTCATCTGTAATTATTGGGCTATCCTTAACTTTCTTTAAAGGATCCTTCAATAATGCTTCTTCGTTATTCGTTACAGGAGGAGTATCTTTTTTCTTTGCTGTTGATGTTGACATATAATTTTGCTCTGTTTTTAGATTATATTTAATTGTTTCTTCAATTTTGATTCATGGTCTTTTAACGCCATAAGTCTTGAAAACACATGTTCTGAACCATCTATAATCAGATCTTTTTCGGTTTTTTTTATCTGTTGCTGAACAATATATAGCGAATGTAACTCTAACGCACGCATTAAAATTTGTTTGTGAGAGAACGCCTTGGCTTGTGGCTCGACAATGTTTGCAGCTACATTTAACTCTTCTATTAAATCATGTATTTTAAGGTCGATTTTTTCCTTATTAGGATTCAGTAGAAACTCTCTAATTTTATCTAATTTTTGATCTGAAATGTCAAGTCTTATCACAGCCTCACTTATTTCGTCATCATTTAAAAATTCAGGATTGCGTAATAAG
Source organism: Amblyomma maculatum (assembly GCA_023969395.1). NCBI lineage: Eukaryota > Metazoa > Arthropoda > Arachnida > Ixodida > Ixodidae > Amblyomma > Amblyomma maculatum. The sequence goes on from JAJIZL010037847.1 coordinate 31,638, forward strand.
ATGTAAAATGCTGTTACAATATGAGAATTTTCATGATTGAATTTATTATCAAATATAATGTTTTTTAGACTGGCAATATTTCTATCACGTTGTACATTTTGTTTTACAAAATTGTTGAAGGAATTTAACCTAAACAACTCATTTTTAAAGTAGTTACGGTATGTATTCTGTAGATTGTGATCTCTTATCTGTTTAGTTATATTGTCCAGCTCATTCTTTAATAGCGCTTTCTCTTCAGGTAGAGCATAGCCAATTTTGTTTTTAAAAAGTTTAAAAACAAATTCTGATAGATTTATGGGTTTCTCGATACATCTAAGCACTGCGTTTTTTCCCTTGTTTTTTATTACCTCATCAGGGTCTTTTCCTCCTAGCAATTCAACGAATTGCAATCCTTTAACTGGATTAATTAGAGGTAAGGCTTCCATTGCTATTTTATAAGTAGCCTTGGATCCAGCTTGATCAGCATCCATACATATAACAGGAGTATCTACTAATTTCCAGAGTTCCTTAATTTGCTCAATTTTTAAGCTTGTACCAAGGGGCGCGACTGCGTTTTCTACTCCAATTTCAGAAAGCGCTAGCACATCCATATAGCCTTCGACCACTAGGACTTTTTGCGCCCGGTACATAGAGCTTTGAGCAAAGTTTAGGCTGTATAAAATCTTACCTTTTTCAAAAAGTGGATTTTCAGCAGAGTTAAGATATTTAGGTTGGCTTGCATCTAAAATTCTTCCACCAAATGCTATTACTTTCCCAGATTTCTCCATAATCGGAAAAATTAGTCTTCCTCTCATTGAGTCTGTTATTTTTTCATCTTCTTTAATAGAGAGAATATGCGATTTTTTTATATCCTCTATATCAAATTTTTTCTTCAACTCGTTGATCAACGAGTATCTGTCGAATGACGCGAATCCTAGTCGATATTTTTTAATAGTTGTTTCACTTATACCTCTAGCCCTGATATAGGATAAAGCCAGCTGCCCTTGTTTTTCATATAAATTTTTTTGATAAATTTTAGTAATAGTTTCTAAAATTTCATAAAATCTCTTGTGTCTATCATACTGTTCTCTATTATAGGCAGGTAGCTCGACTCCTGCTAAATTTGCTAGCGTTTCTAAAGCGGTCTTATAATCATAACCTTCGTATTCAATTAGAAATGTAAAGATATCGCCATGTGCACTGCAGCCAAAACAATGATAGAATCCTTTAGTATCGCTCACAGTAAAAGACGGCGTCTTTTCATGGTGAAACGGGCAAAGACCAATAAATTCTCCAGCTCCCCGACTTTTTAAGGTTATTTTCTGCCCTATAATTCTTGAAGCTGGTATTCTAGATCTAATTTGTTCTATATGAAGTGACATACTGCCTAGACTTTCTTAAATAATGGATCAAGCAAATTCATGAATCTTTAAGAGGGTGTTTTTGCAGGACGAGCTTAGCTGCTTGCTCATTACTAATTTTAGTATATATCTGAGTAGATGATATGTCCGAGTGACCAAGTAACTCCTGAACTATCCGCAGGTTAGCTCCGTTTTGCAGCATATGAGTAGCGAAAGAGTGCCTAATCTTATGAGGGGATACAATATTTGGGTTGATGCCAGCATTAATGGCAACCTCTTTTAGAACTTGGCCAAATCGCTGTCTAGTAAGATGAGTAACCTTTCCAGCTTTATTAAAAGAAGGGAACAGCCAATCTGTTTTTGTACCGCGCTTCATAAAAGTTTCTCTGATGTCTAAGTATTTAGCTAGAGCTTCTTTTGCATATTCGTTTAAAAGTACAATTCTCTCTTTACCACCTTTGCCTTTTACTATTACATAATTAGTCGATAATTTGGTGCTGTTTTGTAAAGATTGAAGTTTTAGTGTCAATAACTCTGAAATCCGCATCCCCGTGGCGTATAGAAGTTCAAGCATTGTTGCCGCTCTTATGCCCTCAAATGTGCTGATGTTGTATGCGTATTGTAATAACATATCTATCTCGTTTTGTGATATAGCTTTTGGAAGATCTATTGATTTTCTAGGCATCACTAAATCAACTGCTATATTATTTTTTATCAAACCTTCTGAGGTTAAGAAATCAAAAAATTGCCTTATTGATGAAATCTTTCTTGAAATAGTTTTAGGGCCAATGCCTTGATTGAGCTTAAGTTTTGCTAGATAGTCTTCTAAAATTTTTAAATTTATCTCATCCAATTTTAGTTGCAGGCTAGCTGTGTGCTCTAAAAGCTTTTCTATATCGTTCTTATATGCGTATATGGTATTTTGTGCGACAGACCTTTCAGCTGCAAGCATTTCTAAAAAATTTTCTAGTATTCTACCGTATCTTATCATTTTCAAAAAAACTTAATGATGAGCAAATATATCTGTCTGGTCCCAACCAAGAAGATCAAGTGTTGCTCTAGTTGGTAAAAAATCAAAGCACTGTTGCGCTAAATCCTTTCTATTTTCTCTTATAAGCATTTCGTTAAGAGCTGTGCGTAGAGCATGTAAATATAAGACATCCGATCCAGCATACTCTATTTGCTGCTGAGTTAATTCTTTAGCCCCCCAATCAGAACATTGCTGCTGCTTAGAAATTTTAACCTCAAGGAGTTCGCTACAAAGTTCTCTTAGGCTATGCGCATCAGTATAGGTTCTACTTAATCTTGAAGCAATTTTTGTACAATATATATTCTTTAATTCGATACCGAGGTAGTGACTTATTGCAGCTAAATCAAACCGTGCAAAATGAAATATTTTGACCGTTTTTTCATTGCTTAATACTTTTTTTAGATTTGGGGCTGCATATTTGGCAGAAGGAAAATGCACTAAATGGGCCGTACCAGTACCAGCGCTGATTTGTACTACACATAGCCTGTCTCTTAAAATATTTAACCCCATAGCTTCGCAATCAATTGCTATATCATCTGGAAATTCAACATCTTCAGGTAAATCGTACTTATGGTAAAAAAACTGCATTTTGAAAATTTTCTATTAATTTAAAATTACTTATACATTAATTATGTGGATTATGACAAATTCAAATTACAATTATTATCTTTTTGTGCTATTTAAGATCTTCGTACAATTTTTATAAGGCAATGCTTAATTTATTGATTGGACTTGGTAATCCGGGACAGGAATATATTGGAACACGGCATAATGTAGGTTTTGAAGTGATAGACCAGTTATCGAGGAAATATGGTGTGAATGGTTTCACTAACAAATTTCATAGTTTATGTGCTAAGATTTCTGATGACTTAGTTCTTCTTAAGCCTGCTACTTATGTCAATAATTCAGGGGTGGCGGTTATTGAAGCTGCTAAATTTTTTAAGATTCTACCGGAACAGATCTTTGTATTTCACGACGATTTAGATCTCGAGACGGGGAAAATTAAAGTTAAGATAGGCGGCGGGTATGGTGGCCATAATGGTTTGAGATCTATCGATCAGTATATAGGTGCAGATTATTGGAGAGTGCGTATAGGGATATCTAAGCCAGAATACAAAAGCAGTGTTAGTGATTATGTACTGAAAAAATTTACTAAAGAGCAGAACGAAATAGTTAATGTATCGGTAGAAAAAATTGTTAAAAACATTCATATACTAATAAAAGATGGCAAAGATAAGTTTCTTTTAGCGGTGCATAATACGAATTAAATTGAGGACAAAATGACTTTAAAGTGTGGGATAGTGGGGTTACCAAATGTGGGTAAATCAACTTTGTTTAATGCATTAACTAGCAGTATTGCTGCTGAGGCTGCAAATTACCCCTTTTGTACTATCGATCCAAATTTTGGTTGCGTTTCAGTCCCAGATAAAAGGTTAGAAAAATTAGCAGAACTTGTAGGGTCACAAAATACCATTCATGCTCAGATTGAGTTTGTAGATATCGCTGGGTTAGTCAGAGGGGCCCACGAAGGGCAGGGACGTGGTAATCAGTTCTTATCACATATTAGAGAGGTGGATTGTATATTATATATTCTGCGCTGCTTTGACGAACAAGATGTTATACATGTTGAGGGAAGAGTTGATCCTATTTCTGATAATGAAATAATAGAAACAGAGTTGATATTAGCAGATATCCAAAACCTTGCTAAAAGGATACCAAATATGGAGAAAAAAGCTAGACAAAGCAAAGAAATAGCAGACCAGTTAATCCTAATTAATGAAGTGCTTAAAGTTCTAAATGAAGATAAACCCGCAAGATCTTTGATTACTGAGCATAATATTAATGAAATTAATAACTTACAGCTCTTAACCAGTAAGCCATTTTTATATGTTTGCAATGTGGCGGAGTCAGATATAATAGATGGTAATGCATTAACTGATGCTGTATTGCAAAAGGCAAATGAAGTTGGAGCTAAAACAGTTTTAATATCTGCTCAAATTGAACAAGAAATTGCTAACCTAACAGAAAAAAGTGAAAAAGAAGCATTTTTAAAAGCTT
>JAJIZL010037847.1:55665-66201 GCA_023969395.1 Amblyomma maculatum
AACTTTTAGTATTTTTACTAGCCATTCCTTTAAATACTTTGTTTTTTGATATTCTCTTAGGGTAACACACAGCAATTGATGTAGAATCTATATATGAAATTCCTGTACTCTTAGCTTTTGTAACATACCACTCTAATAAAATCGTTAAATATATTAAAACTCTCCTCTTTAAATCTGTTGTAAGATAGTTAATTAGAAAATTCCTCTTGGTATAATTGAAGATAGCTATGATATACATGGTGATTTTTGATATAACAAACTAACGGTCATTATTCTGATATACTTAAACTAGGTTTTCTAGTTATTTTTTTACTATCATCTTTTATGGAATGCTTGATTAAGCATCCTTCTGTAATCTTGCAAAAGTCATCGACAAAACAAAAGTAATTCTGTAATATCTTTTTTCATAAGGGCTTTTTTTTCAAAAATAGCCCCCTTATTCAGATCTCTCAATACATCTTTTTTAATTATTTTTATCCCAAACTCAGGTTTAGGAATAGTACTCCTCGAGAATCTATATAGAAGCTTATATTGGTTACCATTTGCAAACAGACCAGCACTCTTTGGTGGTATTCATCAGGAAGGCATGTTACTTTGCTTTTCAAGCCAACCCATGAGAGCGCACAGACTAAGTTTGTTATAGGTAACATAAATAACGTACATTTCGTAGCTCAGGAAACCCAAAAGGTTTTAGTCCTTAGAGCTGAAATTGAATATGGAAACGAATTCTTAAAATATTCTAATATGTTTAAATTAGCCTATAATGAAGATGGGCCAGAACTTCTTAACCGGGTAATCAAAATCGCTTTAGATAAAGAGGGCAAAGAAACAGAAGCACCTAGAGCTCTTATGCAAGCATTTGATGAGGAGGTGAAGAGGCCTTATGGAGCCTTCTCATTAGATTAGAAGGAAATGAAAGAACAACAAGCACTACAATCAAGATAAGAATGCTTTTGATAAGCTCGCTAATTGGTTTATCGCTTTGCGTAATCAACTTGGATATGATGGTTGCAGTAATGAAGCAAGGAATTTAGAATTTACTTTCTTGCAGGGGCTGTATGAAGTAATAGACTAGTACCGGACTACAATTTTTAGGCTATCTTAAACGTTATTAAGATTTTGCTCAGATGATTTTGGTGGTAGTAACAGTAATTTACATAACCAAACGACCACTGCAGAGCTGCCCCTTTTCTTATTTACTAGGGGGTGGAGAATAACACACAGTTTTTAGAATATTAAAATTCTTGACTATTTTCTCAATCTATGGTTGTTTCAAGCTGAAATTTATTTTTTCTTAGAAATATTTATGAAAAGCCACGCTACGTCACCAAGGGATGAGTCAGGCGGTGCTTGGGTGCCGCCAGAGGAGCTTACGGTTGATGAAGAAATCGAGGTATATTTAGAGCAGGCTCGATCATTATGGACTCAAAGAGAGTACGATAAATCTCTGGTTACCTATCAAGAAGTAGTAAGGTTCTATGAACCCATTTTGGAAAAGCAAATGAAAAGATAGCAGATATTTATATAGAATTAGCTGATTTGCACAAGCAGTAACAAAACCATGAGAGAAGCTATAGAGTTTTGTCAAAAAGCTGGCGAGGTTTTTGGTAGACTTGTTAGACTTGGTAAAATTGAGTAAGTTTTACCTCTTTGGGAAAAGGCTTTCAATATACAGCCAAATATTTTCCAAGAGGATAGCGAAGACACAGTGCAGCAGATGTATACCATAACTTGGCATTACTATATAAGAAGAGCAGCATAACTATGCGAAAAGTCTACCCTTTTTTCATAAAGCTCTAACTCTCTATATAGATCTCTTTGGAGAAGAGAGTGAAGAAGTGGTGTGCGTGTGTAATAGTATTGCTGGGTTACACTACACACAAAGCAACTACATAGAGAGTTTAGAGCTCTATCAAAAATTTATTGCTATTAAAATCCACCTTTTAGGAGAAAAGCGAAGAAATCGCAGAAATATATAGATATGGCCAGGTTTTATATAAAGTGCAAGGAATTTATGCAAGAAAGCTTAAACTATTATCAAAGAGCCTTAATCCAATTCACCTGCTTATCTCAAAAGCTTGGACAAGGACTGTAGATGCTTCTGTTTCTTTATCATCTTTATTTATAGTAATTTTGATCAACCTGTTAACCAATTCTGCTCTATCCTTACCTCAAGTAGCTAATTTAAAGATATCAAAATGCTGTATAAATTTATTAGTAAATTCTGTATTACTCTAGCAATTACAGTCCTTGTCCAAGCTTTTGAGATAAGCAGGCGAATGGGATTAAGGAGTGCTTTGATAAGATTAGAAGCCGCACAAGAAACAAAAGCGCAGCAAGTGTTAGAAAGACATGCTGAATCTAGTAACTTCACTATTTTCTGCTCTTACTGATGAGGCAAAGTGGGCGGCCCAATTTCTGCAGTTCAAGATGAGAATGCTTTTGATAAGCTTGCTAACTGGTTTATCGCTTTACGTAATCAACTTGGATATGATGATTATAGTAATTAAGCAAAGAATTTAGAGTTCACCTTTTTGCAAGGGCTATATGAAACAGTAAGTGCTAATCTACAATCAATTAGGCTATCCCAAACGTGATTTTGATCCGGATGATTTTGGAGGCAGCAATAACATTTACGATAATCAGGCCCATTTCCGTAGCAAGCAGTTTAATGGTACAGGAGATATCATCTGGATATCTGAAGCTTCATAGAACGGCGAACTCATAAAATTTTAATATTTAATAGAGAATTCAACATCTTTTCTGAGGAGATATTATAGATAAAACGGTAGGATAAGATTAATATATTGATTTGCATTAATACTTGTGTACTCTTTTTGTTTAATACATTGAAAAATGTGAAATTTTGAAACAAATTAAGGAGAATGAGTATTCATCAAGATACAAAAGAGCTAATAGCTAAATTTCTTTCAATGCTTTGTTTTACATTGTTTACGTTCATTCCAATAATTAGTTCAGCTGCTGATGGTGAAGCAGATGAAACGGCGTCTATGATAGTTAAGCCTTATTTATGTGCAGCTATTAACCAGTTAACAGGCCCTGTGGGAAGAGCAATTACAATTATTATTGTGATATCTTTTGGTATTATGTTGCTGCTGGGTAAGGTAACATGGGGCGTGGCAATTGCTCTTGCGGTTGGTATGGGAATTATATTTGGGGCGAAGGACCTGGTTGGCATACTATCAGTAGGCAGCACAGAGGGACTTTGCGTTTAGCGTAGTAAATAAAAAGCCTTGAGAACACTTGTCATACTTTAAGGCTTTTTAACAGCTTATTAATTTAATAAGTTGCAAAAGATAATAATAAATTAAATAGATCTAACCCCAAGAACTTCGGGAACATAGTGCTTTAGCATTTTTTCTATACCAGATTTCAAAGTGACTGTGGAGCTAGGGCAGCCAGAGCATGCTCCATACATCTCAAGATAAACGATACCATTTTCGAACTTATGAAACAATATATCTCCACCATCTTCAGCGACTGCTGGTCTAACTTTGTTATCGATAATCTCTCTGATCTGATTAACTATTGCGTCACTGACTTCGTGTTTAGTGTTGTCTTGCGGAGTATAAAAAGACTCTAGAACCACAGGATATCCAGCCATATAATGATCCATAATTGCAGCCATAATGAGGGTTTTTAACGAATCCCATGAAACTTCATTTTCTTTGGTCACACTTATAAATTCACTTGCTAGAAAAACCGATTTTGTTCCTTTAATTTGCAATAAATATTTTGCTAAAGGCGCATTAATGCATTCCTCAATATTAGAAAAACTTGCTGTAAAATTAGGCCTCAAAACCGCTGATTCTGGCAGAAACTTTAAGGTATTTGGATTTGGAGTTTCTTGTATCTGTATAAACACGCGAGCTGTAGTTAAAAATCTTACTTCATAGCACATTATATAAAATTTATTCTTTATTACTAGGATTTGTTATGAGAATTTAACGTACCTGCATGTAGTAATAGCTGATTAATTTTTTGTGTGTTTACTCTATTAAATTAGAGCTTGCGCGAATCTTTAATTCGATTTACACTATGGATAAATCTTAAGTGTAAATATTTCTAGCTTGGGATTTATTAGGGATTAACTATAAAATAAGGTAATTCAAATGAATAAAGTTTTGGATAAAGATGATATCAAAAATTGGGTTGATGAAACGCGTGATGAAATTGACGATAAACTAAAGAAGTGTCTGAGTGGCTTGATCGAACATCCACAACGGTAAAATTTGGGATTCCAGACCAATTACAGAAAGATTTCCAAGAGATGAGAGACACGAGGGTAGGGGAGGTGTTAATACTTTTCTTACTAAGACCGGTTTAAGCCGTAAAGCTGAGTTGACCGAAGACTATGGACAATTTTTGGTGGGATAGTTTATAAAACTGAAAAATTTGTAGGAAATCTACAAAGTCATTTTAACGAAATCAGATAAATCGGAGTCATTTGCCCAAGACGATGATAAGCTAACTAAAATTATTGATGAATTAAAGCAGTTAGCTGGCGTCCAAGATACTGGACACTGGACGAGATGGCGGAAGAGGCGTAGTAAAGCAAGCGGCGGACGGAATAGCGGCCAAGGTAATGAACAAGGTAGAAAAGGAGCTGGAAACTTTTAACCAGTATTGGTGGTAATGGACTTCTTTAGTTGTAATAACTAGACTTAATAAAGATGGACTTGAAAACTTGAAACATGCTTGAAGTGCTTTACCACCAAGCTCAATACATATGTCAGAATTGCAGTTGTATTAAGAGTAATGGCTTTTAAATAGCAATTTATGATAACGACTAAGACACTAATATTACATGACACAACTAAAGATAATCTTACTTCAACATGCTTGGAGTTGAGCTATATATAGATGCCTATAATAGGCGAAAACTTGGCTGTTTTGATGCTAGAAACCGAGAGGTGTCAGTTCTACGAGTACAGAACTCTAACATTATTATTTTGCGAAATGAAGATCGCTCAATCTGCTCTATTTTTTACTAATACATATTGAATTATAATGAAAATTTATCTGTTCTTGCTTTTTTGTAATTAAATATATAAAAGGATTATGCATTTAAATTTGGATTCTATATGTTTAGGTATTTAGCTAAAAAGATTTTTGGCTCGGCTAATGAAAGGATTATAAAAGCAACTTATGGTATAATTGAGCAAATTAATAGCTTAGAAAATTTAATAAGCAAGCTAACAGATGCAGAACTTGCTAATCAAACTTTTATATTGAAAGAGAGACTTAAAGGTGGTGAAAGCCTGGAGCATATATTACCTGAGGCTTTTGCAACTGTTAGAGAGGCTGCGAAGCGTGTTTTAAATATGAGACATTTTGATGTGCAGTTAATAGGAGGGATTATACTGTATCACGGAAAGATAGCAGAAATGAAAACCGGAGAAGGTAAGACGCTGGTTGCCACTGCTCCAGTATACTTGAATGCGTTAACGGGACTTGGTGTTCATGTTGTTACAGTCAATGATTATCTAGCTCGCCGCGATTCGCTATGGATGGGAAAAGTATATGAATTTCTTGGGTTATCCGTTGGCTGTATAACGAGTGATTCAAGTGATGAGGAGAGAAAAAGTGCTTATTTGGCTGATATAACTTATGGTACCAATAATGAATTTGGTTTTGATTATTTACGTGATAATCTTAAGTATAGCATAGATCAATTAGTACAACGGCCGCCTAATTATGCTATTGTTGATGAGGTTGACAGTATATTAATTGACGAGGCTAGGACGCCTTTAATTATTTCTGGATCTATTACAGATCAATCAAAACTTTATCAACAAATTGATAAAGCTATTCAGCAACTCGATCGTACTGATATAGATATAGATGAAAAATCAAAAACGGTTAATTTAACTGAGCCAGGGCATCATAATATTGAATCAATTTTAAAAAAACTTGGAATTATCAAAGATCAATACAGCCTATATGATCTAGAGAACATGACAGTTGTTCACCATTTAAATCAAGCATTAAAGGCGCATCATCTGTTTAAAAAGGATGTAGATTATATAGTTAAAGACGGCAAAATCATGATTATAGATGAATTTACTGGCCGTATCATGGATGGTAGAAGGTATGCAGAAGGCTTACACCAAGCAATTGAGGCAAAGGAAAAAGTTAAAATTCAAAATGAAAATCAAACATTAGCTTCTGTAACATTTCAAAATTATTTTAGAATGTATCCAAAATTAGCTGGAATGACTGGGACTGCAATGACTGAAGCTAACGAATTCTCTGATATTTATGGATTAGAAGTGGTCGAAATCCCAACTAATGTTAAAATTGCTCGTATTGATGAAGAAGATGAAATTTATAAAACTGCTGAAGAAAAATATGAAGCTATATTAGGCGAAATCAGAAAGGCGCATAAAATAGGTCAGCCAATTTTAGTTGGGACTGTTAGCATCGAGAAATCGGAACTTTTATCTTCCTTACTCACTAAACATAACATTAAGCATAATGTATTAAATGCACGCTACCATGAGCACGAGGCTAAAATTATTGCTCAAGCAGGAAAGATTGGTGCTATCACAATCGCAACTAATATGGCTGGTCGGGGTACTGATATTATGCTTGGTGGCAATGCAGCTGTCATGGTTGAGCAAGGTGCTTCCTCAAGGGATTTAGAACTGGAAACAGAGAGAGTGGCCCAAGATAGAGAAAAAGTTTTAGAAGTTGGAGGATTGTTGGTTATTGGAACTGAGCGCCATGAATCAAGACGTATAGATAACCAGCTAAGAGGAAGGGCTGGTAGACAAGGGGATGTTGGACGGACCAAATTCTTTCTTTCTTTAGAGGATGATTTATTGAGAATATTCGGATCGGAAAAAATTAGCGCTATGTTAACGCGTTTAGGCCTACAAAAAGGCGAAGCAATAGTACATCCTTGGATTAGTAGATCCCTAGAAAAAGCTCAACAGCGTGTTGAAATGCGAAACTATGAAATCCGTAAAAATCTCTTAAAGTTTGATGACGTAGTGAATGAGCAAAGAAAAGTTATTTATGCTCAGCGTATTGAGATAATAAAGGATAATAATCTTTTACCAACTTTACAGGAAATCATTAAGAGCGTGAATGAGTCTTTAATTGAAGCCTATATTCAAAAAAAAGCTTATAAAGAAGAATTGGATATAGATAGCTTAGAAAAAGCACTGCAACAAATATACGGAATACACATAGATGTGAAAGGCGTAGTAGCACAGGATGGCTATGCAGAATCTGAGGTTAAAGAACTTCTAAACAATAAAGCCCTGGAGATATTGCACTCTAAAAAGGAGCGATATGGTGAAGAGGTACTAAATATTGCTTTATCTAATGTGTTTTTACATACGTTAGATCAGCTTTGGAGAGAGCACCTACACTCTCTGGATAACTTAAGAGGAGGGATATCATTACGCGCTTATGCTCAGAAAGATCCCCTTAATGAATATAAAGTTGAAGCGTTTAGGATGTTTGGAAATATGCTTGCTGAATTAGATGAGTTAATTGTATCTAGATGCTCACAGCTACATATCACCCATGAAATTGATAGCTCATTAAACGAAAGGATTCGTTTAAATAGACAAGAGGCACAGGAGGAACTTAAATCTTGGGGTAAAGTTTCAAGAAATGAACTTTGTCCCTGTGATTCCGGTAAAAAATTTAAACATTGCCATGGAGTCTTATAGAAAGTTTATAACTCTTTATAATCCTCTAGGTTAATTTCGTAGGAATGATACTTCTTTAAGCTACTTCTGTGGCCAACTGATATGATGGTGGTATTGGCCAAGAATTTTTTAATAAGATTAAACGCTAGTTCTTCATCTTTTTCAGTGAGCGCACTTGTGCTCTCATCCATTATGAGAATTTTAGGGCTAGCGATTATTGCACGTACTATTGAGATTTTTTGCTGTTCTCCGATACTTAAGTTAGTGGCCCAAGGCTCTTCATTATCAAGTCTGGTTTCTAAATAGGCAATATTGAATTGTTTCAATAAATCTTTAACTAAGTCTTCATCGATTTTTCCAAAGGGATAAGCTAGGATACTTTTTAATGTTCCAAGAGGCATATATATTTTTTGAGGAATAAAAAATAATTTAGGCTTTTCAGGAAGTTCTATTTCGCCATTAGCAAATGGCCATATTCCTTTAATTAGCTTAATCAAAGTGCTTTTTCCTGAACCATTTCTTCCGGTGATAAGATAAGATTGGCCTTTTTCAAAGGAGATAGTTACATTATTTAACAATATTTTGTTATTTGGTAATCGCAACTCGATATTTTTTAGGTGGATACCCATTTCACCTTGATAGCTAAGCTTAAGATTGGAGTTAATAATTTTATTATTCCACAGCTCGACATGCTGATTAAATTCTACAAGACGATTGATAACTGCCTTATAAGAAGCAATAACAGAGAAGCTAGAGATTAGAAAAGAAAGAGCTGACTTAACCTGTATGAACGCTGAATGAATTTGCATTAGGCCGCCCAGGTGTACTTCTTTAGCAAAAAATTTCGGTAGCGCAGCAGCAATTGGTAGAATAGTGCTAATATTTATATATAAACTATTCCAAGACTTTAAATTTCTGGTGACCGTTATGATTGCGTTGAAGTTCTTCACTACTTCTTCTATAGCGCCCCTAAAAACATTCTTTTCATAGTTGTTACCCTCATATAAGGCTATGCTTTCCGCATTTTCTCTAAGCCTCATAAGTGCAAAACGGAAATTTGCTTCCTTCTTTTCTTGTAAATAGTCTAGTGTTGTTAATCTTTTGCCTACAATATAGGTGATTAAAGTACCGACAATAGAGTAGATAACTGCAATCCATACAAAATATCCATGAATATTAATCTCTAAACCAAAAAGCTTAAACTTAGTATCTCCAGAAAGCACCCATAACATAAAGAGAAAACTCACAAGTGTTATAACGCTACCCAACAGCCCGAGAAATAATGTAATAGTTGAACTCACAAAAGAATTGATATCCTCGCTTATTCTTTGATCGGGGTTATCGTTCTGATTATGAAATAAGTTAATACCAAAATAAGATTTATGCAGAAGCCATTTATTGATGTAAAGCTCAGTCATCCACTTTCGCCATAAAATTATTAACTTGCTTTGGAAGGTGTATTGTAGGGCGACTACCGTAATAAACATCACAACAAGTAAACAAAATTTTGTAATCGCATTATACAGAGCTGCTTTGTCGAAATTTTGTAGCGCGGTATAAAAGTCGTTATTCCAATAAGACAATATATATTGGCAGTAAACCAAGCCAAATTCAAAAACGATAGAAAGTATTAGAAGCAGAAGTGCTTTTTTTCGGTGAGGTTTATCAAAAAATATACCTTTACCTAAATTCCACGCATTTTTTATAACAGACACGAATCAATAAGTTAAAATCTTACAAGACGAAGATATATTATACATACTTGAGAAATACAATTTTTTTGTAATAGACTTAGATGAAAAATTTTTCTATATAAGCTTTACTTAAGTAAGCTCAATTCTGACATTTATCACAATAATAAGATGACCTGCTGCCTATTCTAGTGTTTTTTATAAGATTGCTACAGTTAGGGCAGTATTTCCGGTTATAGACTAAAAATTTATGCTGAAAGCTTCCTATTTGCCCGTTACTCGATCTATAATCTCTTAAAGTTGAGCCGCCTAATTCGATAGCCTTATTTAAAACTGCTACTATACTTGCAACCAGCTTTTTGCATTCCATAACTGTTAAAGTATTTGAGGGCCTAAAGGGTAAGATACCAGCCATATACAGTGCTTCGTTTGCGTAAATATTGCCTACACCAACAATTAATTTGCTATCCATTATTGCTTGCTTAATCAATTTTTTAGTTTTTAGACATTGTTGCAAATAATGGTTTGTAAACTCGTTAGAGAGGGGCTCAATCCCAAGATTAGAAAAGATTTTGTTTTGTGCTAGCTCATCCTGCTTGAGGATAGTATAAAGCCCAAATCTTCTTGGATCATAAAAGGTCAGAAATTGTCCAGAAGTTAACTCTATTATGCAATGATTATGCTTTTCTTGGCTCGTTTTTGTGGTTAAAAGAAGACGCCCTGACATTCCAAGGTGGAATACTAAAACTTCGTTACCAGTCAGAAAAATCAATATGTATTTTGCGCGTCGTTCTACTTTTCGTATAACTTTACCCTTAACTCGCTGTTTAAAATCTTCTGCTGCGATTACACGCATTTTTTTATCACTGCAATAAACAGCAGAAATTTTTTCTTTGATAATTGCATTTTCAAGGCTGCGGACAATTGTTTCAACCTCAGGCAATTCTGGCATGGGTTCACTGCATAAGTTTTAGCTATTTAGTATCCTGATTTTTGTTGTAACGCAACTTCCAAATATAAAATATCACTAATAATATGGTAAAAGTGATTAAGCCAATATTAATTTGTTTTATATAACGGCTTATTAGGTGTTCGTTATCACCAATCAAGTACCCGACAGCAACTATAATAGAAACCCAAAATGTTGCACCAAAGGCACT
>JAJIZL010037848.1:0-10060 GCA_023969395.1 Amblyomma maculatum
GGGGGGGGGGGGCACAGGATGTGCACCCTAGCCGTTTACATGTCATAAGTCATAGCATACACACAACAGCAACAAACAGACAACTTAAACACAGTCGGTGGGTGCCTTCGCTGGAGTCACCGAGTTCCGGCAAAGTCGGCTTTTTGTTGCCGCTACCACCGCGTGCGGAGTTTCACCGTCAGAGGTGGCAAAGCCCAGCGCTGGCAGAAGGGTGGTGCCCTCTGGGTGTCGCGGTGCCAGTTGCGGGCAGTGGAGGACCAGATGCTCCATGTTCTCCTGCTCTTCACCGCACGTTTGGCAGCGTCCCGCCTGAACCACCGGAGATTTGCCGAACCTTTGCCGGTACAACAGAGTGCGCAGCGCGCCAGCACGCGCCTCGAGAAGAAGAGCGCTCCCACTGCCTTTGCCATACAGCTTCTCCGGGGCCGGTGCGGTCTTGTGTGTGCGGTAGAGAAGCAGTGTTGACTTCGCGCACATTGCTGCGCGCCACTGCTCCGTCTCCTATGGATGGATGGATGGATGGATGGATGGATGGATGGATGGATGGATGGATGGATGGAATATAGGAGCGTCCCCTTTGAAACGGGGTGGTAGCAGTAGCTATCATGCTCATTGTTCTCCCTATATCTTAATTATTGATTTAGATTGGTTAACTAAACCATCATTATATTTCTTAAATTTGTTGTTTCTACATTACTAACATTGTCAGTTCTCCACATTTAAGCCACCAATCTTACAGTCGTTTTTTGGTAGTTTCCACCGCCGGTTTATTTACCCAGCCACTGGTATCTCTAAACCCCAGAGCTTCAGGAACAGGTACTGTGCCTGCATCAACTTCCGCGTGGATACCATTACATTCGAGTATAATATGGTCAATTGTTTCACTGGAGTTACCACATACAGCACATGCGTCATCTTCATTGTTAAATTTTTTTGTAGCTGCGTGTTCTAAGACACCCTGATCTAGCTTCAAAAAGTAGGGCACTGCCTCTTGAGTTATCAAGGAAAGCTTCCTTCCTGATCTGCATTTTCCACTTTCGGTATAATTCCACACTCTGTTTCTTGTCCATAGAATTTATCCAATTTTTACCTTCTGTGTTTTTCACCTGTTGCTTAATTCTCTTTATTTCTCCGTCTTTGTGACTAGCATACTTACTAGTTAGTTTCCTAGTTCTTTTCCTCCATTGTGAGTCAACGCTTTTTAAGTACAGGTATTTAAATACTTTAGCTGCCCATCTGTTACTGTCCAATTTCCTCAGGCGTTCCTCATATAATATTTTACTCTGAGCTTCCCGTACTTCGAAAGATGCCCAGCCCATATCTCCCTGTACCGCCTCATTTGTGGTTTTGCCATGGGCACCTATTGCTAATCGTCCAACGGCTCTCTGATTTATTTCTAATGTCGGCTGTACCTCTGATTTTAGGCACAAACCGCATTTCCGAAAGTTAGTCCGGGCACCATAATTCCTTTCCAAATACCCCTTAAACCTCATACCTGTTGTATCCCCTATGGATGGATGGATGGATGGAATATAGGAGCGTCCCCTTTGTAACGAGGTGGTAGCAGTAGCTATCATGCCCCTATGCATACGCCTTCTAGCGCCGCCTAGCGGAGAAATTATGATCACGTGATTGACACATACAATACATTGTTTCTGATAGATCTCATCACGACAAATCGTTTGGTATCACTCCCGTTTGTTTACGGCTCCCCTTTACAGAGTTATGTCCCCTTTAGTAAACGTCCCAAATCAAAATCGGTTTCGTTAGAGGGGTTTCAGCGGTCGAGGAGTCGGTCGCTAATTTGATATGTTTACGTTTTAATTAGTAATTCGAAGTATTCAATGTGTAGGTTTTAATTAAATGTAATTTTATTGGTACACCACGAACTATAGGGTTATACTTTCGAACCAAATTTGGTATACAACTGTTCCGGGCATTGTGGTTCGTGTGGTAGGAGTCAGGCTGTCCCACAAAACGAACCGTGGCTCCTGATCCAGTAAGCGCATTCACTGATGGTTGATACCTGTGTTTTGAACACCGACCTAAGCAAAGATCCAGTGAAGAGGTTTTCGAAACATGAGTTCGGTGGTGACAGGATTTTGGTGCAGGTCGTTTTGAAGTTAACTTCAAAACACGGGCAGCGGTTGATCGCTTTTTAGCTGAACCTGTTGTCCGTGCGAAGGGTCATGATATCCCGTTTTGAGTATAGAGGGCTGCGTTCCAAAACGGTGCGCGTGTACTGTTTCGAGCTTGATCAGCCCGAAGTTCTCCTGACCAGAGAACTGGAGGCCTATGGTAAGGTATTAGGAAGAGTGATTGAGCATGTGCCTGGGTTCCGCGATGTTCCGTCAGGAAATGTCAGGGTCCATATAGAAATGACCAAGGAGCTTCCAAACCTCTTGAGAATTGGCGAGAAGACAGTACAGTGTGGGTACGACGGTGTGGTGCGTGTGTGCCGCAAGTGCGGCGGCGGGGGACATCTGTCCGCAGCATGCACGACGCCGCAGTGCTCGCGGTGCGCTAAGTTTGGGCACGAGACGTGCAACGCAGCCTGTCCCAAGTGCGGCGGTGACCACCGGTATGCCGGCTGCACTAAGCGGACGTACTCGACGGTGGCAGCGATCCCGGAGGAGCCAGAGGCACCTCCGGAAAATGTATCTTCCCCAGGTCTATCGTCCCAGGTCGTCATCACCCACGTGGAGGCAGGCCAGGACGAGGGAGCCCTCGTAGCAGCTGCCGTGCCGGGTGGCGCCGAAGAGGCTTCACACCACGCGGAGGCTGAAAGCGGCGCTCGCGCCGACGCGCCTGAGGCAGGCCGCGGAAAGTGAGCGGCACTTCCGTCCCGTCTAATTCTCCCAAGCGGGGGCGAAAGGAGGAAAGAAAAAGCTGAGAGGAGGACTTCTCCCTCGCGCCTAAATTTTCCCCTCGCACTGACGGCGCAGCCGACTGCGCTGCGTGGCTTGCTTCGTCCTCGCGTGAACCGCTGCAACCGTTACGACTCCGCTCGTTTTGAATTAGAACCGTCATCTGCGTCGGTCGTCTGCGTAGCCTAGCGCTGTGAATTCTCACCGTGTTGGCTTAACGGCCAAAGCCGCGATTTTTCGTCGCGGTTCTTTTACTCTGTGCATCTCATTCCTACTGGCTCTTCGCCCCTTCGTGAGACGAGAGACTTGTCTGCGTGCACCTCCAGTTCCGTGGACCCATCTCTTCTGCTGATTGTGCTGGCCATTGCAGTCGGCGATATCCGCTGTGTTTCGTGTTGTTGAACTTGTTACCTTCATGTACTGTGGAGAGATGTGCGTTTCGAAGAAGACGGTTCTTCCAGAAAGGGTAGTGTAAATTTTTAATCATGCATTTTGGTTATGTATAGCACAGTGACATGTGATTACTTGCATCTAATACCAACCACTAGGTAACTAGAACGCAGGTATTTGCTCATGCTTCTACATTGATTTGATGGTACGGAATGCGTAGAATGAATGTGTGCATCATTTATTTAATTTCATATCAACTGTACACATGCTGACAGAAGCAGTGCCGGCAAACTGGGTTCTTTTGTAGTGATAAAGCAAGCATGCAAGATTACAATGTTAGCGCAGAACACATAACACTACTGTAAACTGTTAGCTATGTAAAGTGCGTGTGTGTGAGGGATACCTTGTCGCATCTTTTCATTTTCTGTTTCACGTGCAGTTAATAAAAAAAGAGACGATATCTGCTGTTCTCTGTGCTATTTCTTGCTGCGGTTGGGTACGCTTGCTCGCGAGCGCCTGCGCCCTCGAGAGCGCCATGCTTGTGGTTTTTCTTTCCATCGCAGTGTTCCTGCCGCGAACCGGTCGCGCCGCGACAGAACGATGATGCGGTAGAAAATCCACGTGCAGAGCGTTTTCCCGGGCGCGGGCGCACGCGAACGCAGGGTTGCCAGGTCCAAAAAACGAAACGTCGCCACAGAAATGGGAAAAGTAGCCAGAAAGGAGCCATGGGGCCACGCATGGGGCAGTAAATAGAGCGCTCACTGCAAAAAGACAAAAAAAAAAATCGTTTAATAGTCGTTTTATTCCAACGCTCGCGAAGAAACAAATGCCAGTTGTGTCTTATAGCAACTAAATTACGTAGAAAAGTTTTCTGAAAAAAAAAAACAAAACTGGGGCCGTATTACGCACCGCTCTCAAAATCGCTCTGAAGTTTGAGAGCGTGACGTCAAAATGAAGAGGCTCAGACATGTGAAGTGTGACGACATCACGGGTTTAGCCAATTACAAGCAGGCTAGGGTGCTTAATAGCAAAGCCCCGCCCCGGAAACTTTTATTTGCACGATAAAGGGGCCGTGTGCAAACAGTTTTCGTGAAAACGCAGCGAATAAAAGTATAAATGTTCTATTTACCTAAGAAACATTGTTCGAAGCTATAATACGGCAACTAAAAATAGAAGCATTTTTAGTATTACAATTAAATGTGCGCCTAGGTAACGATTTTCGCCGCGAGGGTCAGCTGACGACAGTGAGGCGTGAACATGGAGGCCTGCAAAGAAACAGCTGATTTTCCCTCTAGTTGCTGCTTTTTACGCGTAGTTTAAAATCGAGGTCCTCTGCGGATGTTGTTAGTTGCCGGAAAAATCTGACTGAAAGCAGTAAAGGCTACGAACCTGCAGTGAACAGCTTGGTGAAACTGTTTGTCACGAAAATAGCTTGCTGAAACTGTTTGCCACGAAAATAGCTTGCTGAAGAGTGTTTTTCATCAGTGCTTACCAGCGATGACAAGAGCGACGAGCGGTAGCCAAGTGATCTAGTGTTGTTTCTTTGGAAAATACAAGAGGAAAATGAAGGCTACACTATTACTTCTGCCGATAGATGGAAGCTGACAGTGTCAGTAAAGTAGGTGTCAGCCGCTATGCAAGAGCTCGCGACTGCAGTGCGGGAAACGAGATCCGACGCACGACCCTTCACCACTGACTTGTCGTGCAAGCCACAGTGACTTGCTGCTGTGCTTCGCAACTAGTTGACTTCAGGCACATTAGGCTCGGTTCTTCATATTGCGATTGATGCTACTGCTGCTCCATTCCGTTCATGTTCAGTTGCTGATGTTGTTCTGTGTGAGGTAGAGAAACCGACGTTTACGCTCCGTTTTGGTTTGTGCAAGAGAAAGAAAGCACTCTTTTTTTTTTTTTAATTGTCACCGAGGCGAGAACGAGTTTGTTCTACCAGACCTCAGTTTAGCGGCGATAAAGGTAGGCCTGAGCAGGGATGTCTAGTATGTTGCATTTCGCGCAGCGGTAAGAGTGATGGTGTTGGTCGCACATTGTTGCAAGGCCTCTCTGACGGTGTCATAGTTTGTGTTCGTGCTAGACGGTGTCCACTCTGTCGGCAGGAAAAGCAAGCGTATCATGCATGCGATGCAGCGAGCGAGCTCGAAATCGGCTCAATTTCTGCGATCGCACTATGACAACTAGCTTTCAAGTGCCTTTATATCCATCGCAGTGTTTAGTGTTTCAAAATATGTTCATTTTACACACATTACGCATTCTCTTTCAATATTGTGTGAATTATGTACAAGCCTTTTTTATTAAAATATCAGTTTGAACAGAAGATGAATTTTTTGAGCATTTGTTGAAAAGACTTAGACAATAAATGCCAATGACAAAAGTAGCTGTGCAAAATGTGTATATCACATTTATGGCGTAGTCATTTATTGGATTCTTATAGTTTAGCTTCCTCTACTGTCTTCAAGCTGTTTAGCATTCTTCTTGACAGTGTTGTACGTTTTATTAGTGTAAAATAACCTTTATTCACGCATAGCCCCAGCAATGCATTTGTTATGATTGCAGTTATTTTATTGTCACTAAGATTTTTGTCATTCAGCACTGAAACCAAGTAAAATGCACTATTCTCCTAGCAGCTGCTACAGCAGAGCAGCAGCTACAGCTTTGTTATATCTGATATATAAGCATTTTGTATACTGCACCATGCATACAGTACCTATTTGTATAGGTAGCTTCAATATGCAATGGAATGGCTTCTTTGGACCTAGTAATTTATTCTCGAATGTGCATGTCAATGTTGTATGGTCAATGTATATCAAGGTACATGTGCTTCTCTATATGCTGCCTCTTTTGCAGTAAAAACACTCAAGTGAAATGCTTCTGCCAAGAAATAAGTGTTTCTACTGAATATAAGTGGCAGTAAAAAAAAAAAAAAGATCTTTGTTGGTAGTATTTTCTGATTACAATCAGCATCATGAACATTTACTGCCTTGTTGTAATACTGCACTTTTCAGTTTAAGCATGTTTACACCACAGTGACCACAGCCAACTGTACCAGGCTGCAAGACGGTAGCAGAGAAGAGACAGCGAGCTGGGACTGGGATGGCTTGGTGCTGGTGTAATCAGCCATGACTTCAGTGGGTAGTTGCCGTCTCATGGGTAACCAAAATATGACATCCACTTAGGCCCATCTTTTGCTAATCTCAACAGCTTTTGAGCATGCTTTAGCACTCAATTGAAGATCCATACTAAGTAGCCCACAGCCAGAATCGTAAACATTCGCAGGAATGCTTACAACGTGTGCCAATGCTGTTTAGGTAAGCATCATTGTAAGGACAGCCTTGTAACTTGGTAGTGATGATTACCTGCATAACAGAAGCACCCCGATTTCTTAGGCAGCAAATAAATTTAAACACTATAAATATTTGTCTCCTATTGCTTTTGCCATGAACAAAATTTCACTGCAACATGCATTCTTTGGCATATAGCCCGTATCAGCATATTCAGGAAATGTATCTCTTGCCAAAGCCGAAATCTAAGTCAGTCTCTCCCTGCAAGGCTTGTTTTCAAAAAAAAAAAAAAAAGTCTTGTCCTCAGAAATGACTCCCGGTCTTTGCAAAAATAAAAAGAAGCAGGCGTTTTTACGGCGCATTCACTTTCAAGCCGCGAATGTGTCGCAGGCAGGGAGCGTGACAAATGGCCCGAAACCAGTCATCGAGGAGCAAGGCGCGCTGGACAATCAATAGTTTCTTCATCCTGTGCTTTACATATAAAGGGCAGGTATACAAAACCCTTTCGACAGCTCTCGCTAGGTCATTTTGAAGACAACTGTTAAAAAACAGTGCACGAGTGGGAACGGCACCTTTTGGTTGGAAAAAAAGCCTTGCAGAGAAGCCGACTTACAACAAGTGGTATTGCACACATCAATGCATATAATCAAGAACGTTCGATGACCAACACGGGTTTTTAGATCTTAATCAGGAAAAAGACGCAGGTGTTCAGCAGACCTTCGATCACCTTTCGGTGCACAGGAGTACCGCTATCAAACATTATGGTGTCGCAGCGCTGGCAGACAAGGACAAGACTAGGGACACACACAACTGCACTGAACTTACAACTTTATTTTGGACGCTTTTGATTCGCGCATATATAATTGACAGAAGGATGAAATGAAAAGAAGCAAGCGTTTTTAAGGCGCATTCACAAACGCTAGACGAACGCGCCGTGGAGGAGGCGTTGGTCTGGCGGGGCAGCCAGGGTCACGAAATGCGCTTGTTCGCTTCGCAGATCTGAGATAAAGCAGGCACAATACAAGTTCACTATGATCTTCAGAACTCTTCGGCAAACACACGCAGTCAATAACAAAATCTACTCACTATTGTGATGTTCACAACGTGCGTAGAACCCCTTGCCTAGCGACTTGTTTCCGTATCCTTGACGGCAATCATCGTTCCGCCCGATGGCTTCCGCTACCGACGCACTGTGTGATGCAAACGATCTTACATTCCCTACGTACGTTAGAAGCACGGTATAATCGTGGTTGGAAGCTTCTGGTAGCAAAAAAACGCGGTGCGCTTGCCGCCGCGGTGACGACGCACTCGCCCGCAAGCCGCCGTTCATCGATGTTCGTCGGCAATCGTCGCGCAGTCACTACACTTTCTGCTTGTTCCCGAGTTGAACAGAGCCGAAGCAACTTGTCCGGCAAGTCAAACGCGTCCTCGGGCTTCATTATTCGCTGTGGATTGCCGATACAATGCCTCAAAGCGGCGCATCGCAATTTACGCGGTCGTCACACTCTCAAACGTTTGAGACTGCTTCTGTCGCTCTAAAAAAAAAAAAAAACAAAAAAAAACGCTCTCAATTGGCGGCCATATTTAGGTGCTCAACGTCATCATTTCTTTCGCGTTCATGACGTCTGATGACGTCCACCGGTGACGCAGAACTGACCAATAGAACATAGGCCTTTGAGAGCGATTTTGAGAGCGATCCGTTTGAGAGCAGTACGTAATACGGCCCCTGGCTGCGTAACACTGCGATATTGTCACGTAGGGGTGACAAGGTCGACGACACAAATGAAGGGTCGATGATTGCACTGAAGAAACTCTTTATTGGGCTGACTTGCGCCCGTAAAAGAACTAAGCAACTCGGCGGCGGAGATAGCTAACGTGCTCGTCGGTCGTCGGACAAAGAATGCTCGTCACACTCGGCAAAGCTCAGTTAAAAGGCTGCACAGAACAATCTAGATAACGTCGCAAACAGCTACCAGCACGGGCTGGAACATTGTGGAAAGACACCCGAGTGGCCGGAACCTTCGAGACAAATCTCGGTGCATCTTGCGCTACAACAAAACTGATAAAGGTGTGACTCGCGACATCGAGCATTAACAAACAAAGATTACGAAACTGATACGCGGTCCAGAATCAGAGTGATAAGCCTGTATGCCGGCGGCTGTTAAAAAAACAGCAAATACTGTTTTGAAGGTTTCGCGGCATTACTCCCCTCTTAAAAAAACATCGCCTCGATGTTCCAAAACAAAGAAACTTAAACATAAACACTGCAAAGTTTAAACACCACAGATTCTTTAACGCGCGTAATATGGCTTCAGTCGTACAACATGTACAATTTCTGGGCGTGCGCGTCGCCGTTGTGATGCTGACGTTCCGTCGGGAATGACTTCATAGTCCAGTGGTCCGACGCGGCGAAGGATTTTGTATGGCCCAAAGTATTGACGCAACAACTTTTCACTAAATCCGCGACGGCGAATTGGTGTCCAAACCCACACTTGGTCTCCTGGATTGTACCCTGCGTGGCGTCGCCGTAAATTGTATCGTCGACTGTCGGTGCGCTGTTGGTCTTTAATACGCAGCCGTGCAAGTCGTCGGGCTTCCTCTGCACGCTGCAGGTAGGCGGCGACGTCAAGGTTGTCTTCGCTGGTTACGTGCGGAAGCATTGCGTCGTGGGCTCCCTGTCGTACACAAGCTTAAACGGGGTCGCTCTGGTCGTCTCCTGGACTGCCGTGTTATACGCGAAGATCACATACGGCAAGATGGCGTCCGAGGTCTTGTGTTCAGCGTCGACGTACATAGCGATCACGTCCGCGATCGTTTTGTTCAGGCGCTCCGTAAGGCCATTGGTCTGGGGATGGTACGAAGTTGTTCGTCGATGGCTTGTGTGACTGTATTCTAGGATGGCTTGCGTCAACTCTGCCGTAAACGCCGTTCCCCTGTCCGTGATGAGCACTTCTGGGTCGCCGTGTCGCAAGAGAATTTGTTCGACAAAAAATTTGGCGACTTCTGCCGCGGTACCATTTGGTAGTGCTCTTGCTTCGGCGTAACGGGTAAGGTAGTCAGTGGCCACGATGATCCACTTGTTACCCATAGACGAAGATGGAAAGGGGCCGAGGAGATCCATCCCAATTTGTTGAAAGGGCAGGATTGGGGGCGGAATCGGGTTTAGTAGTCCTGCTGGTCTGATCGGCGGCATCTTGCGTCGTTGGCACTCACGACACGTCTTCACGTAGTGGGCAACTTCGGCAGGCAGTCGCGGCCAGTAATACTTCTTCTGGATTCGACGAAACGTGCGCGCAAATCCGAGGTGGCCTGCTGTGGGCTCATCGTGCAACGCCTGCAGAATTTCTTGCCGAAGGTTTTTAGGCACTACGAGAAGCTGCGCGGTCTTGTTGGGTGCGAAGTTCTTCACGAGGAGGCCATTGCTTAACGTGAAGGATGATAAATGTCGCCTGAACACACCAGGAGGGGAAGCGGTCTTTCCTTCCAAGTAATCGGCTAGCGCTTTCAGCT
>JAJIZL010037850.1:6484-36488 GCA_023969395.1 Amblyomma maculatum
TACTACTACTACTACTACTACTACTACTACTACTACTACTACTACTACGGCTACTTCTCCGTTTCGCCTTCATAGCGGTGCGGGTTAGAGCCCGACCGGCCGCCGGCAGCTCCGTGTCGATTGAGATGAAATTGAGAGTCGTCTACGTTCTGTGCGATGTCAGAGCACGTTAAACCTAGTAGTTATTGATTCACAGGAAAGGAATGACGCAGTATCTTTCACACGTGTTTTGTGGACACCACAACGACGCCGTAAGGAAAAGGAGAAAGGTGAGTGCAGGTGGTCTCCAGATGGCGCTGTCCCCAGGCGTTATTGGCAATTGCCCTTTTGTTGCGAAAGCAACACTGCGCCAGCCACTTCGCCTCTTCAACGTGCTCGCACCTCCGCCCTGTCGCCATCTTCTCGAATGACCTTGAGCGAAGAAGATGAAGAAGAAGAAGAAGAGGACGATGACAAAGAGGAAGAAGAGGAGGAAGAAGGAACCGCTGGTGATAACATGTCGGTAGTTGCCACCCTGGTACAGACGAACGACCGCAGCGAGTTGTCCGAATCCGAAAGCATTCGCTCCACACCCGGTTCAGCAGCGCTGAACCCCTCTAATTTTTTTCATTATAAGGAGAAAGCCTTTCCAACCTCATGGAACAAGATCCAGTGCGCGAATGTTTTGGCGAGATTTGACCGCGATATCTGTCATATTTCGCGAGCTTCCACGAAATTAGGTCTTGTCGTGTGTTCCTGCCAACTGCAATGCCGCACTTGAACGCGCGCCAATAAACGCCACTCGACGTAGGCGATGGGGTAATGATATTAATGATAATAATTTCTTCACGGGTAAGGAAAGGCGCTGTATTTTTCACACACGTTCTATGGACACCTGGACCGCATCATCAGGGAAGGAAGGAAAGAGGGAGTGAAAATAAAAGGAGAGAAAGGGGAGCCATACTGCACCTTTCCTTTCCTGTAAAACTATTATATTTAAGGCGAAAACCTTTAATGGTGGTGGTAAGAACTTTTATTGCCACGAAATGAAAGGAATTATTTCGGGCTGGGGCGAGTCTAGGGTGGCCTCCAGTCGGGAGCGACCTCTTGAGCTCGCGTGACGAGGACCAGTTTCGTAGTTTTTCTTGGGCTGGCCAACAGCTTGTTCCATTCCTCCGCTGAGGGAGCTGGCAAGAGTGTCTTTGGAGGGGGATTGCTGGCGCATTCCCACAGTATATGGTCTTGAGTGGCCTGCGTCCCGTCACCGCAGTGCCGGCATGCAGGGTTGAATTCTCCGTTTTTAATTAACGATAGTCGGTAGGGGCTAAGAACGGCCTTTGTTTGTAGGCCTTTAATGGCTCATACTATCGAGAACAAACTGTGTCCAGATTTTGCGGCGACTGTCGCGTGGCGTTCCCTGGCGCGCGTTAAACTGTGGATTTGCAGATGGCACGAACGCTACACAAGATGAGACTTCTGGACGAAAGGCGCAGTATCTGTCACACTTTCTCCAAGAATGGTACGCCATCGCTGCGTGGCTTTCCTTGGCGCGCGTTCAAGAGCGGGATTGCTGATGACAAGAACGCTAGACAAGATGAGACTTCTCAGGCTTTCGCCTTTCACTACTTTAGTCGCTAAAGTCCCTCGTAATGTTTTTCTTTTCCTTCTTCCTACAACCACAATAACAACAACGATGACACCGCAAAGCATTTGGACACCTCCGTTTCGCCTCCGAAACGCAGCCGCCGGTGGTAGGGATTGAACCCGGGTACTCCGGCACAGTAGTCGGGCGTTTAACCGCTGCACCACCACGGCGGGGTACAATTGATTTATAGGAAGGGAAAAGCTATAAATCAATCGCACCCCGTCGTATGGTGCACCGTCCAAACACACTTGTCGGAGAAAGTGACTGTTACTGCGGCTTTATAATTATACCCAGCACTGCAACGAACACCGATAAGGGGCAACCGATGATAGTCTAATGAGTCTAATGATAGGAAAGGGAGGTTAGGGTTTTGCCATTCTCCTCTTCAGGGATATTTAGGTGACTCCCTATTTTTTGTTTTTCCACTTCCACTTCCACCGACCTCCCTTCCCTTACAGCGCGGATGAGTACAAGATGCTTGAGAGATATTGCGCCTTTCCTTTCCTACAAACCAATTAATTTTTTTTGCAGGCTTCATGCGCTTTAGTATTGCGACGAGTACTACCCCGTGCAAAAAAAAAAAAAAAACGCGTCCTAATATGGATGAATCGCTCCCTTTTTAAGGTATATTCTATCTTGTTAGATACTTACTTTTGTTGGAAACGTGGTCTCGTGATATCGTTTCCGCCGACCATAATCTTTAGACTATTCAAGTACCTAATCAGCAACTTTTGTGGCCAAGGCAGACTAATGTTACATGATGTGAAGTCGAATGTTTTTGTAGCGAAAGCTACATCGGCCAAGAACGAGGAATGTCGCGTGGTGGGCGGCCCAGAGCTGTTGCCTAGCAACCGCCGCAGCAGATGTCTCGTCTTTATTGCAACAACATAACTAGACATAGTGAGCAGCGCATCTTAATTCTCCTTCTCGGCGTGAGGATGACAGTTGTGATTACAGGCTAGTCAGCAGAGGCGCATTTCGGGCAAGCGTGTACTCAGCTTTGGGCAGGATATGATTGGGCTAGATTAGATTGGACTGGTGAGTAAATTAAATAGAATTTGTTGGATGGTATTTCAGTGGAATGAACTGTGCTTGCCTGGACTACAACTGATTACACTGGATTGGATTGAATTGAAATAAATTACATCAGATATGATTACACTCGGTTGTACCGGATTAGATTGAATTGAAGAGGAGTAGGCAGCCCAGCGCCAGGCACACATGCTTTCGGCACGTATATCGTGGCCTAGCTGAGCTAAGCCACGGCCAGTTTTTCATTAACAGATCTCCTAGAGTGCCTCATTCCTCGTGAACGAACGGCTCTAAACAAACCACCGCTAATCACTCGCCTCAATGATGGCGCGCCTGTACACATTGTGTGAAATTTTCAATTTTACAGCCATTTAAACTTTCACCTAGAGATTAATAACCTGGATGCTGTAACTGCAGTCGCATCAGTAATATCTGGTTTACATGTTAATATTGTGGAAGAAGGCTAGGTCAAGACGGCGAGGTCGTGGCGGCAAGGACAGCGAAGCCTTGTCCAGCGTTTTAATCCGGTCACCAACCCAGGCACGCGCCAGAGCCGGCGCCGCGGGACGATGATGATGGTATGTACAAATGAAAGAAGATTATGATGGCATGTACAAATGAAAGAAGGTCCACAGAAGGCTCACACAATCTGCCCGGGGGGTCGGAAGCGGCCAGCCTGGCCGCTCCTAATTAACCGATGTACCGCGGCGCACAAACGGTTTCAAGCGAGAGACATGGACAATTTCAGTTCCACGGTGGCGTCGATCGGCTGGGGGATCAACAGGCGCGACTTTGTAGTTAACTGGAGAAGTTTGGCTGATGATCTTGTAGGGACCAAGGTAGCGGTGGTGGAATTTGTCACTAAGGCCAAGGGTGCGCAGTGGAGTATAAAGCAGTACTTCGTCACCGGGACGATAAGAGACCATGCGATGCGTAGAATCGTAGCGGCTCTTGCGGTCTTCCTGGCACGCTGCTGTGTTGAGGCGGGCAAGATGACGGCATCTGGCCACACGAGATAAGAACTGGGTAGGTACCGATGTGGAGTAGTCGGGCGTAGAGAAGAAGGAAGCGTCGAGAATTGTAGTGGGAGGACGGCCATAAACGAGGAAAAATGGAGAATAACCGGTAGTCCGCTGTAGTGCTGTGTTATATGCGAAAGTGACGAATGGTAGAATAGTGTCCCAATTTCGATGATCCGGTGTGATATACATGGAGATCATATCCGATAAGGTGCGGTGAAATCGCTCAGTCAGCCCGTTAGTCTGGGGATTGTAGCTCGAGGTTGTCTTGTGAAGGGTGGATGACGCGTAAAGAACTTCGGCAACGACTGTCGATAAGAAGTCCGTCCCGCGGTCACTTAGGAGCACCCGAGGAGCGCCATGACGCAATACAATTGATTGCAAAAAGAAATTTGCTACTTCTTGAGCGGAACCGGTCGGTACAGGTGCTGTCTCAGCATAGCGTGTAAGGTGGTCGACAGCTGTTATAATCCAATGGTTACCCCCCTCGGAGAGAGGTAGGGGACCATATAAATCGATGCCGACTACGTCGAATGGCGTGACGGGACAGGGAACGGGTTGTAGAAGGCCAGCGGGTGAAGAAGTCGGCCGTTTGCGACGTTGGCATAGAGGGCAGGATGCGGCGTATTTGGCAACGCTGGAAGATAGGCCAGGCCAAAAGAATCGTTTTTTCACGCGGTCGTAGGTTTTGTCAATACCAAGGTGACCTGCAGTAGCGTCATCGTGGAGAGCCGCCAGTATTCGTTGACGAAGCACATGCGGCACGACTGGTATCCAGCGAGTTCCATCAGTGCAATACACGAAGCGGAGTAGGATGCCATCTTCGAGCTTGAAATTGCGAAGTTGTCGGCGAAGCCGAGCATTGGGTGGGTCCGAAGCGCCAATAAGGCGATCGATGATGGGACGGCAGTAGGCATCGGCTAATTGCTGTGAGCGGAGAGTGTGTTTGTTCTCTGCGTCGTCAAATGAAACTGTTGTGATATACGTCGGGGAAAGAGATGGTCGGCTGTGGTCATAGGTGGAAATGCATTGGGAAGAAAAACAGCAAGCCGATTCCGAAAGTGGACAGCGAGAAAGAGCGTCGGCGTCTTGGTTTTGGCGACCCGATTTATAAATGACGTCAAAATCGTATTCTTGCAGGCGTAGAATCCAACGGCCAAGTCGGCCTGTCAAATTTTTGAGCGAAGACAACCAGCAAAGAGCATGGTGATCGGTCACAACTGTGAAGTGCCGACCGTATAGGTAAGGGCGAAGCTTTTGGACAGCCCAGACGACGGCAAGGCACTCTTGTTCTGTAATAGTGTAGTTTTTCTCAGCTGGAGTCATAGTCCGACTGGCGAAGGCAATCACTTTCTCACGCGAAGTTGCATCGCGCTGCAGAAGTACAGCGCCAAGACCGATACCACTGGCATCAGTGTGCAGGATGGTTGGAGCGCTGTCACTGAAGTGGCCAAGAACAGGATCTGATGTGAGGGCGTGCTTCAGGTTATTAAAAGCAGCTTCGCACTGTTCAGTCCACACGAAAGGGCTGCGTGCTTTAAGTAGTTGATGGAGGGGAGCAGCAATACTTGCAAAATGCTTTATAAAACGCCGGAAATAAGACGCCAGGCCGAGAAAACTGCGCAATTCTGTAGTCCGTTGTGGACGAGCAAATTTCAAGACCGCGATAATTTTTTCAGGGTCTGGACGCATGCCGTCATGGCTGACTAGATGTCCCAATATTTTAATTTCCTTCTGTGCAAAGTGGCACTTCTTGGTGTTGAGCTGAAGGCCCGCTGAAGCGAGACACGTGAGGACCTCATTCAGGCGCGTGAGATGGTCGTTAAAAGTTGACGAAAAGATGACAATGTCATCCAAGTAGCATAAACAGGTTCTCCATTTTAGGCCACGAAGCACAGTATCGATCATCGTTTCAAATGTCGCTGGTGCGTTACAAAGTCCGAAAGGCATAACATTAAATTCGTAAAGGCCATCGGGAGTTGAGAAAGCGGTTTTTTCTTTATCGTCCTCGTGCATAGGTATTTGCCAATAACCCGAGCGGAGGTCCAAAGTCGAGAAATATTGGGCGCCTTGGAGAGAGTCAAGGGCGTCATCAATTCTTGGCATTGGGTATACATCTTTGCGGGTAATTTTGTTGAGTGCGCGGTAATCAACACAAAAGCGTACCGAGCCGTCCTTTTTTTTAACTAACACTACTGGGGAGGACCATGGACTTGTCGAGGGACGAATAATATTGCGATGGAGCATGTAATTTACATTTTCTTCAATTACCTTTCGTTCAGAGAGGGAAACTCGATAAGGTCGTCGGCGAACGATAGAGTTACCTTCAGTAATGATGCGATGGTGCGCAACACTAGTCCGTCCCAGTGGTGGGGAAGTGGCATCAAAAATGGCTTGGTGTTGTCGAAGCAATGTCAGCAGTTCTTGGCGTTGGTTCGGCGTGAGGTTAGGATTAATAGTCTTTGTGAGAACAGAAAGAGAGACGTCTGTCGAAACACGGTGCTGAGGCTGAGGGGCGGTGAGCACCATCAAGGACAAAGGTTGAACATCCACCTTGCAGGGGAGAGAAGTTCCTTTTCGGAGCACGAGGGATTCACGTGAAGTTTTAGTGGCCGCTACTGTCGCTGAGCCGTTGCAGAACCTCACAAGACTAGACGGGAAGGCGATACCGCGTTCAAGATGACGATAAGATGGTGCGATGAGTACGTCCCCGTCAGCGATGTGGTCAGAAACAACGGTAAGCAGTTTTTCGCACTGAGGAGGCAGAACAGTATCAGCGGCGGCAACGAGGGGATGATGTCGTTCAGAAACTTCAGATGAAAAATCGCTTTCTGTCATATGGATAACACGGTCGCCACAAGAAATTAATGCCGAAGCGGTTGACAAAAAAATCCCATCCAAAAATTATCAGATGCGCACATGGAGAGAGCACAGCAAACTGCACATGATGGCGGACGCCGTCAATAACAACTCGTACGGTGCACTTTGCTAAAGGGCGGAAAGGGACGTCATTGGCTCCACGGAGTTCAGGCCCATCATATGGTGTCGTAACTTTTCGCAAACGGTAGCACAAATCAGCGTGAATGACAGAAATTGCAGCCCCTGTATCAATTAATGCTTCTACCGGTAATCCTTCAGCGAAAACAGAAATCACATTATACGGGCGATCTGGAGGACTTTTGGTAAGTTCGCAGACTGCAGTTTGACCTCCGGAAACTGCAACGCTTAGTTTTCCGGATGGCGGACAGGGAGAGTTGTTGCGGGTCGGAGAGGGGAAACTGAGCGGCGGTATGGGAATAGGGACCGACGTCGGGACGCATGGGTTCCACGAGGCTCAGACGAGGATTCTGGAGGTGGAGATGATCTTCGAGGTGGGCTGGACATAGGAGGTCGTCGCTGATAATATGAGGGTACGTCACTTTCGAATGCGTCATAACCACGCCGCTCGTTCTGAATACGGCGACGGCAGAAGCGGGATATATGTCCTCGTATTCCACAGTAGTAGCACACTGGGCGAGAGGGGCGCCAGGGTGCGTAATAGTGTGGCGTAGGCTGAGCCGTCGTCACGGCGTTGATGTGGTTGTAGGGCGATGCCAGTCGGGGCGGCGGAACAAAAGGAGGGGGTGATGCTGCGACGTGCGCGTAAGTCGATGCTTGGCGGAGTGCAGGAGGGTCGGACGGCATAGGTCGCGTGATTGTTGCCAGCTCATCTTTAATGATGTTGCGTAGACCGGCGTCATTAGAAGGTACGGAAGAATGATCGCACCCGTGTCGACAGACAGGCTTGAGGGCTTGGAGCTCCTCCCGGATGATGGCTCGAATTAGTGCCCGTAGATCCAGGTCAGCATAGGTCGGGCCTGTAGCAATGCTGGGCTGCAATCGGGAGGACTGCAGCTGGTCGATGCGTTGGCAGGTCGCAATAATGGCGTCAACAGTAGAAGGATTCTGGGCAATCAGGGTATTATAAGCCACATAATTAATTCCTTTTAAGATGTGGTGTACGCGTTCAGGTTCCGGCATGGTGGGACTAACACGCCGGCAGAGTGCAAGTATGGCCTCTATGTAAGACGCGTACGACTCATCGGGACCTTGGAGGCGAGAGGCGAGCTTGTTCTTCGCGACCTCAGTGCGAACTGCTGGGTCGGCGAAATATTGGCGGAACTGCTGCTTGAATGTTGTCCAGTTAGTGGTGTGGGGTTCGCGGTTAATAAACCAGGTTCTGGCGACCTCAATGAGGTAGAAAGAAACGTTCAGAAATTTTAGAGCGTCGTCCCACCGGTTGTAGTTACTGCAGCGTTCATAGGTGTCCAGCCAGTCATCGACGTCTTCGTCGCGACGACCAGCGAACAGCGGCGGGTCGCGTTGTCGTGCGGGCATAGTCGGAGGGGGTGGTGCAGCCGAGGTAGAGGGTCCTGCCGATTCTTGGGTGCTCTCGGTAGACATAACGATGGTGGCAGGCGGTAAACAGCGACCGGAACGTAGCTCCAGCGAGAGGCAGGGCACAAAACAGCAAGGGGATCAATTCTCACCTCCACCACTTGTGGAAGAAGGCTAGGTCAAGACGGCGAGGTCGTGGCGGCAAGGACAGCGAAGCCTTGTCCAGCGTTTTAATCCGGTCACCAACCCAGGCACGCGCCAGAGCCGGCGCCGCGGGACGATGATGATGGTATGTACAAATGAAAGAAGATGATGATGGCATGTACAAATGAAAGAAGGTCCACAGAAGGCTCACAATATGCTCTTGTAAATACAAATAGGCGAGATGCTAAAGGATTGCAGAAAGTGATTCTGCCGAACAAAAATAGTTTTGCTTTCAATCTGTCACGATGGTAATTCTAAGGTTTACTTTGAAATTCGCACACAAACAGTGCTCGGCAAGCACCTATTCTGGGATACACGAATATATCGCAACCACACAATAGATCCCCCCCCCACCCACCATATTGGGGCAGAGGGCGCGCTCTGCAACAATCACGTCTTCTTTTAAAATATAATTTAACGTCTTTGAGCTACAATATGGTTGCCTTGCATATAATCATACAACCACTATTTCGCATTAGCACTGCTACCCGCAATCTGAGCAAATGCCGACTTCTACGTTTAGTCTACAGTCTCGTGCAGCAGCAATGCGCGCGCTTGGGCCGATAGTTGTGTGACGTCTCAAGACCCTACTTCATGACCGAACACACAACAAAGCCCGAAAGAAAGAGATGAGCTTCGCTGAACAATTGCTTTGTCTCGCCAGCCGGTCTCTTCATATTCTAAAAGGCCAGTCTTTTTCTTTACGCTTCTAACGCCATCGCTTTTATCAACTCTGGGGAATTAAAGCACGCTAAAGGTTACGAGAAGTGGTATTCGTTTCCAGTGTGTGGCTGTATTTTGACACGAGCCCGCCATGTGGTGCGTGAAAGGGACGACGTTGCACCCCGGTTTTTGCTGCACTGGTTTTCTTTCCCTGCATGCAGATAGTTGAGTTGGACAAAACCATTTCATGTTGCAGCCTGAACATGTTCGAAAACACTGTGCCCGGGTTAGCCTCCACGCTAAACCAAGTTCGGTCGGATAATCTAATGAGATATCATCGGGCTCAACGAAGAAAACAGCAGCAAGCAATACTACGAGGACAGTAGATCGTGGAGTTGTGGCATAAGAAACCAGAGCTGGCGGTGCTTTTGCACAAATTTCCACATTTAGCGAAATAAACCGTTCGTCTGTTTAATTGCGAAAGCAATACGCGAGGTCTAACCACTCGTCGCTGTGTGCCGAGTACGTTTCACTGGTTCCTCATAAAAAAAATCAACCTGCTCTAACGTTTGAATTCACGTTATTTCTATCCTACGGGCTCTGCCTTTTCGGGTAATGTTGGGAGGGTGGGTGATCCCGGCTTTGATGGGGCTGGGACAGGTAGGTCTTCGCCACTTGCGGTGGGGGCTAGCCTGCCGCCGAAGTTTTATCTGTTTTAGGCCATCATTGCACTAGCCACCGCTTCGGTGGTGGACGACGGTTGTTGCGGCGCACATCGTTCTCTCCCTTTTCTTTTTCTTTATTCTCTATTTTCTCTTCTGTTCGCCCAGCCGGGGTGGTGCAGTGGTAAGCCGCCCCAACTACTGTGCCTGAGTGCCCGGGTTCGAACCCGACCTCGGCGGCTGCGCTTCGATGGAGGCGAAACGAAGAGGCGTCCGTGTGCTGTGCGATGTCGTGGCTGTACGAAGAAGGAAAAGAACGTGCACGGGCCTGCTACTGGCTCTGTAGCTGAGCCACCTCCGCTGCCTCGTACGTCAGCTTACGTTAAAGATCCCCAGGTTGTCGAAATTACTCCGTAGCCCTCCACTACGGCTCCTCTTTCTCTCTTTTCACTTTCACTCCCACCTTCCTCCCTTCCCTTAAGGCGCGGTTGAGGCGTCCACAGAAGAGAAGTGAGGCAGTTACCGTGCCTTTCTCTTCCTATAAAGAAACAAAAACAAACCTCTTCTGTTCGCATGAGGCAGCAGAGGTGGCTCAGCTACAGAGCCAGTAGCAGGCCCGTGCATTTTTTTTTCACTCTTAACAAGCCACAACATCAACAACAACATGCCTATTCTGCCTAGAATATTGGTGAACGGTGATGTGTTCAACAGAACGCTGGTTGTGTTCGATGCCACGCAAGCGCACGTCAAAGATCCCCAGGTGGTCGAAATTGCTCCATAGTCCTCCACTATGGCTACTCTTTCTCTCTCTCTCGACTTCTCTTTCATCATTCTCCCTTCCCTTAAAGATGAAAGAGAAGTCGAAAGAGAGAGAGAGAGAGAGAGAAAGTTCTCTTTGATCATTCTCCCTTCCCTTACGAAACGAAGAGGCGTCCGTGTGCTGTGCGATGTCAGCGCACGTTAGATATCATTAGGTAGTCAAAATTACTCCGTAGCGCTCCACTACGACTCCTCTTTCTCTCCACTTTCACTCCCACCTTCCCCCCTTCCCTTACGGCGCGGTTGAGGTGTCCACAGAAAACAAGTGAGACAGTTACCACGCCTTTCCCTTCCTGTAAAATCCATCAATCAATCTCCCTTGCCTTACGGCTCGGGTCAGGTGTCCACAGAAACAAGGGTGACTGATACTGCGCCTTTCGTTTCTTGTGATCCAATTATTATTATCATCATCGATGCAACACAGTTTCCGGCAGCCAACGCTTTTGATTCACATTCGGCTAAACAGCGTTGAACCCCTCTAATTTTATCTGTGATGCTATTCAACTAACATCGCAGGGCTGTTTTATTCCCAACGCTGGCCATGCGCCCGCGAATGCACGAGTCTTTTGCCAGGGACAATTCTCAACAAGAAAGAGTGCAAAAAACAGAGGGAATCGCGTTTTATTTCAGGCATCATGGACACACTTCGCATGCTAGTCCTCTTGTTTTGAGCAGCCAGAGAATTCTCGTCTAGCGATGAATTGTGTGCATGGTACTACTCGCCCGGTAATGAACACGTAACGCATGCAATCAGCTGTCGCCAGTGCCCGGCCGTAAGGCGTTATTCTATCCTGTCGTTTGACTAAAGCCTTAGTGTCGGCAGTGTCCATTCTTGTATTGGCAGCGCGATCGATATTCGTGGTTTTGAAGCGAACGCCTAGGAACTTCTCCTTGGCTTCGTAGGCTTCCGTCGAAGGCAGGAACGGGGTCTCCTCCTCTGTGGTAGGGATGCCCGAGTATTGGGATGGCAAGTTGGATCCGAAAGCAAGCGGCCGTGCGAAAATGAGAATGTACAGGGGGGGTCAAAAGTTCCCAGGCCACAGGGTCTGCTTCTGAGCAGTATAGTCGGGCAGCTATGATGGCCCCAAATCTCAAAATACATGTGGAGGGTAGAAGAAGCATTATTCAAACCTGTGAGATAATTTATATCTTTATTGGTATCTCACGTGTCAGCGTATGCTGACCAGAAGCAAAACCTGCGGCCTGGAAACTTTTGACACCCCCTGTACGTATTCAGTTCGGTAGAGCAGTATATGAATTGGGGCTGTCATCTTCTTAGCCTATGTAGGGCTAAATCATGCTTATACAATAAAATATTGCCTAGTTTGAAACATGTTCTCGTAAGGGAGTAGTTGTCTAGTTCACTTGGTTTCTTACCATCTGCGCAAGGCAAGAAATTAACAGCTGGAATTAATTATAACGTGATCACATGATTCGTCAGATATATGGCACTCTGTACGGTCCTGCGCTATGTTACTCGGCTTCGTACGCGACATATGCTCGTGTTTCTACGAATTAGTAAACATCAGTGAAGCGCCTTGTGGAAAACCGGGCTGTGAGAATGTCAGTTTCGAACAGTTTTCCTATTTCGTTGAAAAAACTATCCATTGAATAAAAAATGTCGTCTCTCCTCTTCTCTTGAAGGCAAGCAAAACAAAAAAAAAAGCGTTTGAAGTTGAACATTCCTAAACATCAGAGTCCTTATTGCCAAAAAGAGCTAAATGTTCATCGTTTCCGTAAAACGCCTTTGGCTAAACTTCTAACTACTCTGTAAGAAACGTTATGTGGAGGATCAAGGCGGCGATGCCTTCGACCTGTTCGCGTCACGACCTGTAACGTTATTTTTGGGTAAACATTTTGACATATCTGCTGCAACTGGGAGTACGAAAATGGTATTTTCCCGGCGAAGTCGCATATTGACCACAAGAAACAGCGGCACCAGCTAGAAAATGATCTAGCTCCTGATAAGGATATTCTGATCCTCTGAAACGTCCCACAGACCTACAGGTCTATGTTCTAGTGAACAACGAACCAGCGGTGCACTGTCGCTCTCCTTTTCATAACGTCATGTTTTTGCGCTACAGTTTTTAGGAATGATGTAGTGAAATGATGGTAGTTCGCACCCTGCAGTTTACGTACTATATTTTATTAAAGCGAAATTCTTACTTGGCTGTGCTTGCGAAAACGTGTCTGCAAAACTTGGAAGCAAAATGTAACGTGTTATATGACGTCACGTTTTCAGACTGATAGTCATAAATGTTTATGTAATGCGACGTGGTGAAAAAATGTCATTTCATGCCTAGTCATGTCATCTGAGTCATCATAGTTTAGCCTAGAGTCACAGTCACTTGTCATGAGTCAGTTAGATCGAATGTGCCACTGGGTGCCAGCGCCCCAGCGCCATACCTGGTTATGGTCCCAGTATGACGCTGGAAACTGGGCGCACCGGGACTCGGCATACTGGGATGCTCCGCACTGGCGGCACTGTTCGCCCGGAGAAAAAAAGGCGTGGGATAAAAATTAAAAAGTAAAAAGTAACGAAACAAGTTAGGTACATAAAAAGACCTAAAACAGGTAAAAAAAAATTGAGCGCACCAAGCTCGCTTCGAACTCCGTCCCTAAGCACCTATAAATCACTAGCTCACCACGCTAACCACTAGGCCACGATGAGTTTTTTTTTCTTTATTGCCGACTTGGACATTCAAAACAAGACGATGAACAATAAAACGTGCCAGCACACTTTCGCGTGACACGGCGGGTTAAAACTTTTTCAGTTTTACCAAACTGTCAAGCACATGAATCCATTGTGGCTGCTCGGGGAGTGTCATATGCACTTCCCTGAACTGCACAACACTGTGTATGAAATGTTCTCGTACAGGATTGAATTGTATATCTGCATTGTTAAACTGAATTCTGGTTTTCCACAAGCTGTGGAGGCCCAGGAGCATTATTGTATCAAAGGGAAACTCCTCTGTATTAGAAATAGGTAAAAATCGTATGCCATATGCATCTAGAGGTATCTCTTTTTTTTAAGTTTTCTGAAGCACATTCCAGAAAAAAATGGCATCCCAACAGTCCAAAACCACGTGTTCTATCGTCTCTCGTCTGTTACACAAGAAACAGTTTGTTGACCAAGGGACGAACAGGCCTTTAGCGTGCATCCATGTTTTGACTGATAATGTGCTAGTGTGGAGTTTAAAGAAAAATGATTTGACTGGTGGTGATATTGGCATCTTCTTAACTCTCTTGAGTACATTATCTCCTGGGCCTGGACAGTGCGACAAACGGTATATCGGTACAGGAAGCATTGAGT
Source organism: Amblyomma maculatum (assembly GCA_023969395.1). Classification (NCBI taxonomy): domain Eukaryota; kingdom Metazoa; phylum Arthropoda; class Arachnida; order Ixodida; family Ixodidae; genus Amblyomma; species Amblyomma maculatum. Next base: position 20,198 of record JAJIZL010037850.1, read on the forward strand.
CCACTAGACCCGCATACAATTTTTTCCGCTTAACATTGCACAAATACTCCATGGAAAAGCGCACATGCAGCAATCTGTACGCGAGCACCACTTCTCGCAAGTACCCTCTTACTGTACCACCTACATTGAGACACGAACTGACAAGAAAATTAGGAAGGAGTCGACCAAGCCGAACTTGGATTACTGTTCTGAGGAAGACATCATTTTGGTCACGAATGTACATCAAACGCGAGACAACTTGTCGCAAAAATAAATGCGCCAGGCCAAGCCCTCCTTTTTGTATGGAAAGAAACAAATTTGTTCGGCTCAAGTGGTTTCCGGCCTACATGGGCAGTGACGTGTCGGAACGCGGGAACGTGAACCACAACAAGACGGCCAACTCGGCCGCGCGAGGACTAACCAACCGCGCGGCTGCAAGCACGGCCGACTCGGAGGCTTGGTCGCGGCGCAGTGCCAAGGACAAGATGACCACCTTCAACGAAATAGTGAAATGGTACAGACTGAACAGACAGACTATGCCGCCACCTCACCCGGGGCTTACCCGGAAGGAGGCAGTGTTATACAGACAGTTACAGACGGGGGTCCCTGCTCACCCCGGTGCTAGCTAAGCACATGTGTCCGAGTGTGCACGCGAGCGACATGTGTAGACTGTGCGCGAAGGAGAGAACCACCGCGGCTCACATCCTTTGGGACTGTAGCGTAAATCCGCGCGAAGCCAGCGAGAAGACGACGATCCCGCCGCAGCTAGAGGCAGCAACGAGGAGCTGTGATCAGGAGACACAACTCAAGGCCGTCCAGCAGGTCTCGGCAGCTCTAGAGAGGCAGCGACCGAGCGAAACCGAGGAGAGGGAGGGGGGGGGGGGCAACACCCCCAAGAAGGGGGCGGCGGCCCTCTCGAACCCGCGGAAGTAGCGAGGGACGTACAAAGACCTCAAGGAGCACAACGCACGAGACTGACGTAGTGGCCGCGTCACGGTAAAAGCTTGGTCTCCCTGCTTGGAGGGAGCCTAACCGATTCTGCAGGCATCTTAAATAAAAGTTGTTCTCTCTCTCTCTCTCTCTCTCGTCCTTTCCCAGGTCGACGCCCAAATGAAAACGGCAAAAACACGGTTAAGTTTTTGTATGTTTGTCTTCGAAGCACTGAGCACATTCATCACGTACCACACTTTAGCAGTAAGGAACAGATTACATATAGTGGCACGCGAGAACATGGACAACTGCCTTCCTTGCCACGCATCACTCTTTTCCTTGGCCCTCGATGCTTGGTCATGCCAGTACGGATCTGGGTCCCGGTAAGAATCAAGGGGCACTCCTAGATACAATGCTGGAGTGGTTGACCAGCGCATCCGAGAATAGTGTTCGGGTGTGACCTCCCAGCTACCATTCCAGAAACCGCAGCTTTTTTCCCAGTTTATCTGGGCACCTGTGCAGCTGCAATATTTCTGTACTACATTAGTCACCTCACAAATACTTTCTCTATTTGTACAAAAGACAGCGATGTCGTCGGCCTAAGCCAGGATTTTCACATGCACTGATTGTAGCGTGAATCCCGTTATGCATTCATTATTCCGGATGGCCAAGCAAAGCGGTTCAAGGTAGGCTGCGAATAACAATGGCGACAGTGGATAACCCTGCCTCACAGAAGATCGCACTTGGAGGCTTTCAGTGAGTTCTCCATTCACAACAATCCGTGTGGTACAGTTTTTGTATGCCATTCTAACGCCCTGTAATATTATTCGGCCGACATTTGCATGATCTAATACGGGAAACAGAACATCGTGAGGGAGTGCACTTCCGGCTTCGCTGGCGAGCGGAAGCGGCTTCAGCTGCCCAGCAGGGCCGCGGTAACAGGTCTTTTGCCGCTGTTTCTTCAGCAGGGTGTGATTACCAGGTAGTTTTACTGAGTTTGCCTACAGGGTGTTTTGTTGTGAACACAGTTTTTTTGCACTGTGATATCAGGGCCCGCCCTTACCGGGTGGAAGATTTCCGCGATGCGCTCGCGGAATTATCGCTCCTACCGGAAGTCATCGCCATCGGAGCCTACAGGATGAGCCATGTGTGGGCGGTTACCTTCAAGGATGAAGACGCCGTGAAGAAAATTGTCAGTTGTGGTGAGTTGGTTGTGAAAAAGTGTCGGTGTCTTGTTATCGACCCAGCTAACCAGGATGTACGCATGAAAGTACACTGGCTTTTACACAGTGCACCGGACGAAGACGTGAGGCTCGCCTTTGCGGCATATGGCAAGGTCACCGACGTCGCCCGCGAGCGGTGGCGCGAGCAGGGCATGGTGGACAAAGGGTCTACCACACGGCATGTGACCCTGAATCTGAAGCCGGGTGTAAAGCTCGACGACATCCCCCCCAGGTGAGCGTCGCCGGCGAGCTGGCCCTTGTGGTCGTGCCAGGGAGAGCACCGCTCTGCCTACGCTGCCGCGGCACCGGCCACATTCACCGAGAGTGCCGTATACCAAGGTGTGGTGCCTGGCGACGGTTCGGTCACGAGGAGGGCCAGTGCGAGCGGACCTACGCAAAAGTGACAGGGCCCGTGAACGCTCAGGACGCATCCGCCTTGTTCATGGACGAGGCGGATATGGGAGAGACATCTTCCGCTGCGACTGAGAACGCTGCGGGTGAGAAAGAGGCTGCCTTGGGGGTGCCGCCTCAGGAGTAAACCGTGGTTGAGGCGGATGTCACCACACGTGAACCAGCGCCTCACCACGACGTCGGGCCCAACTCGGTGGGCGAGGCGAAATCTTCAGTCGACACTGAAGCTCCTTGCATTCCTTCAGGTCCTGAGGGCATGGACATTCTTCCCGGTGCGGCTACCTTGGTGGCCGGAAAACGCCCCCACGACGCCGTTGACAGCGGGACGCTTCAACAGGACCACAGCGGGGGAGACGGACCGCCGCCCAAAACTCCAGGTTTGCGGCGGTCTACCCTGCAGCAGCGGCCGAACTTTTCGGTCGATTCAAGGCAGGCGGGGAAACCGCCTCCATAGTTTGTTGTGCAAAGTGTCATTTTGGGATAAGGGTATTGGGGTGTGGCGCGAGGGCAGACACCATTTAATAAGGCGTTTTTTTTTTTTCTTTTCGATATGGCGATCACAGTAAGTGAAGCACTACGTGTAGCATCTATTAACGTGAGAAGCCTTGGAGGAAGAAGGCGACAGTGTCAGCTCAGTCGCCTTCTTCTAGATAACGACCTACATGTAGTCGCCGTGCAAGAATCGAAAATTGAGAGTCAAGTTGCTACAGACCGAATGGTGTCCGCTTTCCGTACGCATTTTGATGCATGTGTCTGCCATTTTGTAGGTGCCTCTGGTGGTTGTGTACTTTTTCTTCGCAATAATCTTGGTATTATGGTACAGTCGATTTTCTCGTGTCAAAGCGGCCGTCTCCTTGTCGTTGATGTTTTGCCCTGCGGCCTTGATTTCCGAGTTATTTGTGTGTATGGACCAAACGCAGAGACTGAGCGAAAATTATTTTTTGAAGGATTGGAGTCATATTTAAACAGTGACAAAGTGATAATCCTACTGGGCGATTTCAATTGCGTTTGCCAAGCTTCAGATCGCGCCAAAAAGTCAATTGTACGTGATAAAAGTGCTGATGTTTTGAATGAAATCGTCCATGGCCATGATTTAGAAGATATTGGAAGTTTACTTACTAATGGCACTTATACGCAGTATACCCATTTTCTGGGCAACAGCCATGCTCGATTAGACAGATTGTATGTCGCAGCTGAACTTGTACCACTTTGCACCTTGTACGAAGTTAGACCTGTGGCTTTCAGTGATCATGCCTTAGTGATTGCAACCTTTGGAAGAAAACAAAGCAAGAATCGGTTTAATTGGCATTTATGGAAACTTAATAAGTTTTTGGAGGACGACAGCTTTTTTAACGAAACAGATCAAGAATTAAATATATTACTTACAGCGAAACCGTTGAGCTTCGCTGTAAAATGGGAGGATTTTAAGCAGGGGGTGAAAATGAGAGCGATAGAAAAAAGCACGAAATTAAGATACGCAGAGAAGCAAAAAGAAGCAGAGCTTCGTAAACAGCTCGAATTTCTGACGTGTATAGAAAACGCCCAACCAGGCGCATGCTTTAATGAGATCAGGGGTGTCAAAGCCCAGCTTGAAAAAATGGACACAGATAAGTATAGTGCGGCAGTTATTCGGGCGCGGACGGAACAGCTGTGGGCGGGGGAAACACCAACAAAGCGTGCGTTATCAGACGAGAAACGATACGCATGCCGAAAGGAAATACGAGAAATAAGAACTAGCACAGGTATTTCGGCGGACAGTAGTGTAATCAAGAACGCAGTCAGTGATAATTTCGCAGATATGCTTTGTCAGTCGCGAAAAACTGAACGGGGCTTCTATAGTGAATTCCTTCCACTTATGCCGAAACTTGAAGAAGTTAAAACACGGCTTCAGCAGCCGATTTCCGTGAAAGAAATTGAGGATGCAATAGATGCCCTGCCAGCAGGTAAAGCCCCTGGCCCTGACGGACTCGGTGCAGCTTTCTACAAAGTGTTCAAACCTGCAATAGCCCAGGCTCTGCTGAAGGTTGTTGACGAAAGCTATGAGAAAAAACGTGTTCCGCTGTCTTTCACAACATCCCACATAGTGGTAATTCCTAAAACCGATGACCCTGATAAGCGCCTGTTGGTGGGGTCTTATCGTCCGATAAGCCTCACCAACGTCGACTACAAAATTTTCATGAAGGTGCTAGCGAAAAGATTGCAGGGTGCTATAACAACACTCGTAGGCACGCACCAAACATGCGGCATAAAAGGGCGAAGTATCGCTACTAACATACACGTGGCACGATCCATACTAGAATGCTGTGACTCATTTGATGACCGAGTGGCGATGATATAACTAGACCTGGCAAAAGCCTTTGACTCGGCCACGATGAGAACTGGAATTCTTCGAAATATTTTTGAATTTTATGTCATGACCTGCATTTATAAGGTAGCAATGGCCAGTCTACAGGCCATTGCTACCGCTATAACAATTACAACTTCTTGATCATTGGAGCTTGCTGTCTGCTCTCACGACTTGCAAGTAATATTCTGGGTGCCTATGCACGCTATTTTGTGCACTGGAATCATTTCAACATGTGGAGTTTGACATCGCTGGCAAATTTACCAACGCCGGCGCTTCGGTGGTGCTCTGCTACCGTGGGCGTAATTTTCGCTAAACACGGAGCTTTAGTACAAACCTTCATGGAAAAAAAGTGCGACCAAGCTTCAATACCGGCAAGCGCAGAAGCGATGACCCTATATTGCGTGTAACTAAACCTTATTTGTATGCAAACATTTCGGGAAGCGTTGCGATGACGGAGGGCTCGGCTGCTTCATACGCAGAGTAAGAAGGAGCGCAAACGCTTGAGATACACGCCAAATATTATGCATTACAAGCGCTGTATGTTGTTGTTTTTTCTCTCATGGGCCCATCGCTCGGTAAACTACTCTCTTCCTCGTTTTATTTTTTCTTTGGGCTGTTTATACTGGGACGTGGTGTAGGCTACGCTCGCCTGCGATTGAGCCCGCATTGAACATTTTGTCAGTAATCATTGTGTTAGAGTGCCCTTAAGATCAGGTCTGAAGTTGGTTATGCATGGTAGCCCACATTATTGAATTCTAGCTTTAGTTGTGCGTTAATCGTCAGTGTGTCATGAGATAGAGGCATTTCTTTCTTGAAACGCTCGAAAGGACCTATCGAAACATGGAAACTCTAGAAAAAAGATGCTGCCTTTGTTTTCTTACAAATGCGCGACGCCTTCGCAGCAAAAAGCGCTTGCTTGAACCATATTTTTCATATGCGCCCCGATGGTCGATTGCGAGTACGCTGTTGCCCTGTTGGTCCCTGAGGGATGCTACTCCGGCTGACGCCGCAGGCCGCACCGGCTATACTGGGGCACTGGGACCAGTGCGGCCCCAGCGCACATACAGCGCTTCTCCCAGTGCATCGCGGATGCCAGCGACACACCCAGCGTCAAAAGGCTAATCCCAGCGTTTTTCTCCCACCGCACCAGTGCAGCCAGTGTCTTCCCGTTACTGCTCCAGTGAATATCGCAGACCTCCAGTGTGCCCAGCAGATCCAGTGCAAAACCATCGCGAAAATCTTACTGGTTTCGCACTGGAGACGCTGGTTTTTGCAATAGGGACGGATTCCATGACTTATGCGAGTCAAAATTATGACTAACTAGTTTCCGATCCTGACACTCAAAAGTGCTCAGTTTTGTCACTATAGGAGCAACTAAAGAGCAGCCAACGCACATAGTTTCGCATTCTCTAATACAGATATTTGCAGTACCCTCAAGGTTCTTTGATCACATGCAGGCTACATCACAAACTCAATAAGTTGAACGTGTAAAATGCACATGACAATTGCAATATATAAAAAGAGTTTGGTCATGACGAGTGCGTAATAACACGCAGCCGGCTTTCATAATCGTCAGATCTGTGCAAGTTATTTTATTTATTTATCTGGAAAACGAGAGACAACGTGAAATTTAGGCGCCAGCTACATGTCTCTTGCAACAGGTACAATGCACAGTGCTATTAGAAATTGGTTCATTTTCTGCAGAAAAGTTGGCAGCACTGCTTCGACTTTTTTATTGCAAGCTAGACTGAAGATACTTTGGAAGTGGATTGTGTGGCATAGCGGAACATATGTAATCAAACCGATGACCGAATACGAACTTTCTAATATATAAATTGGGCCTTCCATGCTCTTTACCCATACTCTTTTTCGGCGACCACCAATAAGTCATTCTAGTTAATTAGGCTACCAGGACTGTTTAGCATATCGTGCTTTAGGCAATATCAAATTTATCAATACCTCAACATGAGGACAGTATAACGAGAGGAAGCCTTGTTTTGTACGTCGGCTTCACCTATATTCGCGTACATCCTTCAGCCGTCACACTACGTTTTAGCAGTATATCTATGATCTGGCACCTGGAGGAAAGCGCCCGTCTTCTCTATTTCTCCTCTCTCATCAGGATCAACCCATGTTTTAGGATATAAACTCCCGTTTTTATTCTCTAGAACAAAAGCTGGCCAGCTGCTGCTAAACACAAACAATTAAGTTGAAAAGCAGTTGCTGATGCTTCGAGAGGTTTCTGTTCATTCATTAGTGCATGTACAGCAGGCGGCCAGGCCAGGCAAAAACTGCCGCAAGTTTAAAAAGCTTCCATCTCACATTTACTACGTTCGCCTGGCTCGGTTTAGCCCCAAATGGGCTTCACGTTTCGCCTAACGTACAGCCGGATTGTGCCACTGCCGGTGCTTCTTGTCACCACGGAGGGGGCGCGGAATCTAGGTTGCCAAATGTAGCTTTTTAGACGGTTCCTCGTTTGCCGTGGCGAGAGAGTTCCAATAGCTACGAGACCGCCGCTCTATCAAGCCTGCATGTGCCACAGACTACAATGGTCGGCGACTGTGTCAGAGGTGTGCCCAATCTAGTCACGTGATTTGGCCTTAACATCACTGGCAGCACTCAACTCGAGCAGAAAAGGGATCATTAATAGCAGCCTAGCTTGGTGTTACCCCCTAATCAGCCGCTAATGCATCGAAGGTACTAAAGAAGCGAAATGAGAGCTAGTGGAGCTTCTTGAGCAAGGAGACGGAACACAGAACGTCATTGCTTCAACTCTGTGTGGCAGGTTGAACGCTGCGCACAATTCATTTGAGATGAATGGCATTTTAGCCAAACATAAGATTAGCTTAACCTGGAAAATGTTTGCATATTACAGGTGGCCTTGGATACAGGGCCCAACGAGGTGTAGAAGACGGGTAAACAATGACAGGAAATTGTGAAAATCTGAGGAGGAGCCGGAAGCCACTAGCCAAGGTTTCGACAAGTGAATTATCTTTGCCTGGACAGCATGGTCATCACAGACGGAATTTATACAGCCTTTCCGCCTTTGAAAAAGCAGGACAGGGTAGAGGATGCGAATCGAGTGAGGAATAGTAAAAACTCAGAATGTTGCCTTGGTGATGGCCCTGTCTGAGTTGAGGATCTGTGAGGCCCTGACCTGAAAAAAGATATCTCAAAGGTCGCAGCACAGAAAAAAATAGTGCGGTGGTTATTACGTATCGCCATAAGGAGAAGGCTCAATACTGGCCCGAAATTGTACGGAAACGTAACGATTCCAAAAGGGGTCTGTTAAACACACTGCAGGAAAATACGTGAACAGAACTCTATGAAAATGGTCGAATACCAGCATGAAGTCAACAATGATTTTAATGCGTACAAAAAAAGAGCAGATATGTTAAGATGTGGGCGATCAGGTGAGCTGGTAAAAAATGTACAAGCAGTAGATAAGAAGCCAGTGGGAACCTTGTGGTAAATAAGCAAGCCAAAGTGGCTGAGAATGCAAATAATTGCTGTGCAAGGAGATTATCAAGAATTAGAGGGAAACAGCGAGTATATATGTATGTATATATATATGTGTGTGTGGGGGGGGGGGGGGGGGGGGGGTGCAGGCCTCTTGAGAGATTAAGGTATTAAAGGAGCAGAATTTAAATCAAAGCAACTACTACAGAGCTAAGGAAATAAAAGCGAAACACATCGGCGATATGCTAAAGAAGGGACAGAAACTACTTGTGAACCATTTCTAATCCTTATATTTAGAACATCACAACCAGCATGGAATATACATCTTGAAGGAAAATTGGAATCTTTACAATATATTCCACTACCCAATAATCATTCCTGAAGGAATTCACACATAGCTTGAGTGAAATACATCTACTACATTATTTGTTTCCATTTTATAACATGCATGACTCCAGGTGCCTACCCATTTTTTTTTTCGCTTTCATTATTATTCGTTTTTTCTTGAATCCTCCTCCTCCGAATATTTTTTGCACGTGTGGCTAAGCATAATGCTAATCGGTCTCTTCTATAGACTAAAGACAAATGCCCTCCAAGCTCATCTCATATCGGTTTCTTTCTTCTATTGTCTTCTAGGCTCTTCATTTTCTTTTGTACCAGCTACTACCGTTCTCCGCCACGTTCACAAGGTAATTGTACCACTTCGTTTCCAAAGTGCTCTGATTAACTACAGGTGTATTTCTTACTATAGAATCCGCCCACCTTCCCTCCTTCATCCTTTTAATCGTTTTTTTTTCTTTCCGCAATACCATTCTTTGTTAGACTGTGTTGGCAGTGGACTGAGCTGCGCTCTGAGTAGAGGAATAATGCAGCAGTCTTCAGATACAAGCCCATTTAATCCCTCTTTCCAGTTAAACTGGAATAAGTGATTAGAATGATGCACACTAAAGGTATGAGCCAATGTGTTCGCTTAAGCTAGAGCTCCACAAACAAAGTTCGGCAGAAAGCCATGACGAGTGGGGTGCTCTCACGGAGCAAGTCGCAACCGCTGCCGCTCTTCCGAATGCACCACCTGTACCCTGAGAGCCAGGCAGTCATCAGCAAGAGTAGTGCGACGACCATGAGACAGCCCAGGAGCACCGTGAACGACGCCCACATCGTCCAGTGCGTGCTTGGAGCAGCCACCACAACACTGCGAAGGTCGTGGGGTAGATAGTGGTTGTGGAGAGAAACATCGGATGCTTTGGGCATGCACGTCCTGTCTATGCTCTTCCCAGTCGCGCCAGCAATCGCTGTTAAGATATATCCTGAAATCGCTGTTTAGATATATCCTGAGATAGCTAATCGCAGGACGTATACTATTAGTGTGATTCTTCGATCATGTGAGAAGCCCAGCCTTGCGACAAGTTACTATAAACTGCAAGGGAAGAATAAAAAGCATAACATACAGTTACGAGCATATCCTAACCGTCTTATGCATAGCAACATCTATACACCATGCAGAGAACGGTGTCATAAAAAAACAATGCGATTCCGGTGCGTACTTGGAGAATAAGTAGTAAAATATACAGCCTCCGATGCGATGGCCAAAAGACTCAATAATATTCGTTACGCATTCTTACGCTCCACGATAATATTGCCTTTTCAATTAACGTCCCCATCAAAACATCCTCTTGTTTACTGTTTCTTTTTAGGGGTCAGAATCAAACGGCATTGATTTTGTGCGCTCAATGTCAAACCTCTACATATAAGTCTTAGAATGAAGGAGAGTAGAAAACTGGGCAAGTTGGTAAGTATTCATCTTGTTTTGGCACTACAGGGATGAGGACAGATACGGAGAAAGACAGACCAAGTGTTGGTCTGTCTTTCTCCGTATCTGTCCTCGTCCCTGTGGTGTCACAACAAGATAGAATGAAGGTCAGAATTTTGTTGTTTTTAAACTTCAATTAAAGTAGAAAACAATATAATTACGAGGAAGCGTTCTCAAGAGACCGGTGATGGCATACAAGGGGACAACCTCCTCACCGCCCTTTGCTCTCAAGGCGAAGACCACTTTCAGCTGTATCGGCCCCATCCTCACCTGCCTCGACTTCTTTCGTCACGCCACTCCGATTTCCCACTGCTGATGCGCTGGATTGGTGACCGGCGCTGACCGGGGGCTACGGAGACGGCAGCAGAGCCAGGGACCGCGGCTACACCGATGGTTACGTGGTCTGGGCGAGCACGACTATGCGCATCGGCCGTCGCTATGTATTCGGCTCTTCCAGTTGGTTCTTCGATGACGGGACGAGCCAGAGACAGTGCTGCCTTCTTTGAGGAGGTTCTCTGCCGGCTGTATTTCGTAGCAGCGCAGCCTACAGCATCCTCTCTTTCTGCGGCTTCTGAATGAACGCTTCTGATCCCTCGTGCTGATTATGCTTTACCTCGAGGAGTTGCGCTTGTAGACTTCATGGCCGGTACTTGGGCAGCGGCGGCAAGTCAGATGGAACTTCCGTGAGATTTAATTTAGTAGGAATCCTAGGCGTGGATTTATCATCATCCTGCTCACTCTGTCCATACCGACTGCATGGCAAAATCTTCTCTCATGTACCTCCAAATTAGAATTTTCTTGTGCCTCATGCATCTTTCCGGTCACCGAGAACATTTTTATTTCATCCACCCACATAGCGCACTAGATAGAGGATACGGGTCAAACAGGACATAGTCTCTGTAGCGGTTAGAAAGCCAAGTGTGTTGCATGCGTATAAAATGTACAGGTAGTGCTGAGTGCAATTATACGTGAGAGTTACCAGTTATAGAAAATCCAGGGTAGAACAAGAGAAAGAAGATGGTTGCTTATTATCAATGATCCCTGAACAGTTGATGAGGGGGAGCCTAAGTTCGCAAGCTGAGCTAACGTTTCAACAAGGAGACATGGCTTCTCTCGGCAGCGCGTTCAACACAATCGGCGGTTTTATACACTTTTGCCCCCGAAAAAGAAAAGGAAGGAAGTGGGGAGGAAAACGAGTGGAAAAGAAGAAGAGTCAGAAGTGAAAAAATATTTTTGGTTTGCAATTCTGAGCCTGGAACCGATGATCCCCCGAGGCCTGAGAAAATAAAATAAAATCAGCAGCAGAAGCAGCAGCAGCAGAAAAAACTACATTGCGGGGCGGATGATGAGTCAACAGCTAAAGCGGGCATTCCAGGTCATCCTGATAAGGAATACAGCTGCAGCGGATTAGTTATCAAGAGCTATCAGCAAGGATGAGAAAAGAATATCCTCCGCCACCACCAATCCCAGCCGCGCATACGCAGCTCATATTCGTGACTTGCGTACGCGACAGGAGGCGGCAGCTGTCAAACGTACGCATTGCAACTTCGCAGGCGCAGGTCGCGCCGCGTGGCATCACAGCTGAGTCTGCTAAGTACATTTGTTTTCTTCCAGTGGGAGGCGAACTTCGGCATCACCTCAGAGGGCGCAAGATCTTGAGAAAAAGGCAGATAGTGTCAAGTGTTCCTAGCGACGTACGTCTGGCGTGAGCCTTGGTAAGCGGTGAGCGTTGTTATAGAAATAATTTTGTCGTCTTATGTATACACAGGGACCCAAGCAGGCAAACTAAGTTAACTAAAACAATTTAAACAAAAAAAAAACAACAACAACAAATAAGGTCATTGCAAGCACATGCCAGGAAGGACAAGAACATGCGTGAAGGTGACGATGAGCTCAATGCAATAGAGAACGCATTATGAAGAAAGGCATCCTGCAAATTTCGAAATGATAAAAATGCATCGTTTTCATGGAAATTAGTTTTTGATTATTAAAATAAAAATTGTGCCCTGTGTTATGAAAAACTAAAATTGAATGTTTTGTACAGCGTGTTTTTATACATGTTTCAGGGATGAACTCAGCAGCGTTACAGGGTTTTTCCTACTTGCGTCGGGCGTTTATTAAATCCACATTTATTGAGCTCAGGAAGTTTAAATTTCGATAACAGTACGATAGGTAACCGAAATCCAAATTTCCTAATTTCAATTCCCATGACACCGATACTAACGAAATTTTTTCAGCCGATTTGTTTTTTTTTGTTTTTTTTTACACGGACCTCCTTGGAAAATTTCAATGGTGCAATTATTTTGCCTCGTTCGTGAGTGTGGACGCATGATCAGAAAAAAGAAAAAGAAAATGTAGTGTTTGAATGTATTGCTGCAGATAACGTACGTGTCCTATAAGCTGTTTGCATACCAAGATGAGTTGCATGCTAGCCGCTTTTGACGCTGTGTTGACTAGATTCACTCTGGCATTAAAGGTTTAGCGAAATTAACTCACCTAACCTAACTGCATGGCGCGAAGAAACAAATAACAAGGCCTCTTATTTAGGGGTAGCGCAACTAGAATTAAAAAAAGGGCAGAACTGCATGGAAAAATGAAAGTACGAATTGGAGCACCTATCCGCAAAATGTTCGACTGGAAGACGAATGCTCTATCTCTCGACTCTGTCACGTTCGCAACTTCCAAGAAGGGTTCTTCACATTAAACGACATGTTTTAACATTCCCAAGCCGGAAAAAGCCAAAGATCATTTTCTATTTTTACGACAGAATTTCTGTGCGGTTTTTAACAGGATAACTATAGTGAGAACAGAACTTTCTGTAGTAACATCAGAATTTTTTGTATTTACAACGAAAAATACTACGGAAAGAACTACAAAACTGCAGTAAAGCTCGCGTTTGCAACAGAACTACAGAATATTTTTCATATTTCGAAAGGGTTCTGTAGTTTCCCTGAATGGTTCAGTTCTTTTGCTATATTCCTCTACTTGAGGGGGCTAATTTTCCTGCCCATTATGCACTATTCGGGTTAAGCTTCCTACTCGACCTCTTTGAGTCCAACTCTACTTCTTTCGCAAGGGCAGCCTTTCGCGTAAAAGCCTTGCATCTAGCGATACCAACGCTGGAGGTCCAAAAGCATTGATTTATTTTGAATATGTTTTGAACAATTTTATAACTCTATAACTGAAGCAGGTGAGTGTAAGAAGATAAATACTCTGAAACGGGCACTTATAGAGGCCTAATAAGCATAGCTGCGAAAAGAATGGCGCTATCAAGCGTGTAGAATGCGGTTATCATTTCTTGTGAGCATGCCAGCAAACAGGTCCATCGGCAGAAAAGACTTCGAAACAATGTTAGATGCTAATTAGACATTTTATGCAGTTTAAAATTTTTCTAACACGTAATGGTCAAAAAGGTGACGAATTGATGAACCAGGCGCCGGTTAGTTGGTTACTGGCAATAATTTTGTGCGTCTAACCGTTATGGTAGAGAGGAATATTTCACATATTGCAATGTAAACAGGGATTTGAAATGGCTGCACAGTTCACTGCGCTGTCTAAAGGCAAAGGCCACTGGCCCTCGTCATGGGTCTCACGACATGCTTGGACATTCCTCCACCCCTGTCAGCTTTCGAGGCTGACGGAAGCTGCTGATGCCTGGATGGTTCTTCGATCGTGACTCGTTTCTCTTCTGGCTCGATTATGACAACGGCATGCAAGAATTAGAGAAAAGTGCTGTTTGTAACGCAGAACTCAATCTCATTCCGCCATTGTATTTGCTTGCCAACCTAAATAACCTGATTCCAATGGGCAAAGAAGTGGCGCATTGTAATAGAACACCTTTGTTTGAGCTTTGTTATACTCATTGTAGGTTGCGTTGGAATTATTAAACGTCTATCAGAATATAGAGTCTCTACTTACATACAGGCTGATAAGTGCGTAAAGAACAAGACTCTCTATAAACGGTATGTGATTTACGGGCCACACACTCTCTGGTAATGACCCGGACAATGAGACCTTTGACAGTTACGAACTCCCAGAATATCATATTTCATTAGTCCTAAATTACAGTAATCCAAAAGTGTTCACTTCATTTGCAAACAAAAGCCTATTACAGTATGCACTTAAATCTTCATAATGGTTATGAGTTGTAAGCACCTGCTAGCAATAAGCACGGACGCCATTTTGTTAGAGTTCACGTTAAGAAACCCCAGGTGGTCCTAATTTTGGAGTCCTCCACTACGGCGTCTCTCATATAGCCTGGTCGCTTAGTGACGTTAAGCCCCAAAACCAAACCAAGCATTTACCTTCTTCCTTTCCCCTTTTTTAAGGAACGTGTGCACCCTGGCTATACAATAATCTATCGATGTGAATAAAACAGTTGATGGTTGGCGCTCCCTCCTGCTTCATTGTTCTCTTCTTGTGTTTGTCCTTTATGTGAATGCACTGGTCCCTAACAACAAAGCCATGCACATTCGCCCACCAAGAAGTTCTACTAAATTAGGACTGCTGTGAACAACAAAAGAAAACAGTGCCTCGTTTGAAAACTTCATTGTCTTGTGCATTTTGACTCCATGTAGACATTGCTTCAATTTTCCTGTTCTGAAAAAAAAAAAATTCAGGGCAGATAAAATATTCAAGACGACATTATAATCACTCTTTCGTAATTTTATTTCTAGCTGCTACGTTAGCCTGTCTCATCGGTAAATTTTTTAAGTAAACGAAAATGCCATTTTACGCGGCAGGTTTCATTCTAAATCTCGTATTTATAACTGCCGTCATTAAAACGGTGAGACAAAATAAAAACAATGCAAAAGAAACGTTCATTGCAAAATAGTTCGCAATCGAGATGACAAATTCCATATTGTCCAAACGGGGAAAAAAAAATTGTGTTGGGAAGCCTTCCTGCCTATTTATCCGCCAAAGCGACGGGTACACCGGGCTTGAAATACATGGCAGTCATTTTCTATATAAATGATCATTTTTTTGTGCCCTGTTTTCTTCAGCTGTGCTGTGATAGCCCGAGAGAGGAATAATATGAGATAATGAGAGTCTTTCTATCCCGGTATGAATGTATCATTTAAAAACCTTGATTCTTTTTTACCCGTATATATAGTTTTTCTGCGTTGCCAATACCGAGATTAAGAAATCGAACGATCATTTTTTTTCCTTTTATATTTTTTGTTTATTGTTAATATCAGTACATATAAATCATGTGTGTCCTGCTGCACTGCACTGTTGTGTGTTTTATGCCTGTTTTCCGTGTAATTAGGATGAAATTATTGCTTAAATTAGAAACTTAGTGTAGCAGAAACATTTCCATTGTGATATTTATATTGTTTCTGTATGCGTATATAAATTCTTCCTGTTGTTGTGTTCGTGTGGTAATTAGAGCCAAGTCAGGTGGATTTAATTTTGCCTTTCGCCCTCTGCACCAAGCCACTCTGCTGCCAGAAATTTCCAGAAAAAAAAAAAATCTTATACCTACGAACGGGCGTAGGAAAGGTTACGTCGCTCGGTTGCAAACATCGCCTATATTCAAGTCGCTGCTGCCTGATGACGAGTGGCAACTGGAACCGTATATATGTATCTTGTATACGTATACGGTTGCTTTGGAATTCTTGGCGGACACTAGAATGCACAACACCCTAGGCTAAAATTGTCATCAAACAGTAATAAATGCCTTTGTTCGCTCTCTGCCTATTTCTTCTCCTTACCAACTCTACCAACTCCTGTTCTAAAATAAAAAAACGGATTGTATAAGTTATTCGAAACTTGCCCGCGCATTTTATGCAAAGTGCATTGTCACGGGGAATGGCAAATTTGAATAAAATGCGAAAAGATAAAAGAAACCTATTGTCATGACCCAAACAGCCGTAGACATACGAGTAACGCAAGGTCGTGTAGACGTACAGGGACGAGCATGCGCACTCAGGAATAAGTGTTCGTTTCAATTTTCGAACGTGGTTTCTCTGAATGGTCTTCACGCGTCAACCGCCGCTTCATCTTTGCGGCCCAGCGCGGAGGACGCGCGTTACTAAGTACGTGGCAATACATACATACCGCTGACAGCAATTAACAAATCTAAAACGTCTACAAATTAAGCTGAAGACACAAAATATGAAGCTTGCAAAA
>JAJIZL010037851.1:0-21791 GCA_023969395.1 Amblyomma maculatum
GTTATAAATTTAGGCTGAATAACTTAGGCAATTTAAACAATTGAGATTGTGTGTCAGGTAGAAATTTATTGGAACAGAGCGGGTAATGCTCGGGTTGTAGTTTTTCAGGAAGCAATTAGTTAAATTTGGAACAAAATGCACTGTTAGTGCTCGGTATATTTGTATTAGGTTCATTCCAACTTTGGCGCTGGTTCTAAATGCGAAATTCCAGCACACACAGCAAGCACATTGGAGCGTAACGTGAACAGGGGATATTATTTAGATTTTGAATTAGGCAGTGTGTTATGCCCAATTTTGAAGGTAGCCTATCCGCGCCCTAAAAATCATGCGTTTTGATGCAGACGCAATAAAATCGCGCTCTCCTATGCCATGACCGTTTCGAATATAGTTTTGATGTCTGCTATATTCCAACCTGTTTCTTGAAGTCGACTTTAATTAGTATTTCACTTTAAGTATTTCAGCCCGCCCCGTCGTGGTTTAGCGTAAGGTATTTCAAAGGCTGAAAAATTCAAACTCGGAACAGTGTGGTACTTAGCGCAAGGCTTTTAAACGCGCAGAAAAGTGTGGTTCGACCATTTATTCCTGAGAAAGCAGCAGCAGAGGGGGCCGATAAAAAGGCCATGAAGAAGTCACAGGAGAAATAAAGTGACTTCTAATCACTGCACGCATCTGCCGCGGACTTCTCCGTGCCCCCAAAAACATGAGTATGTTTCCCACTTCTGTTATTGCTTTCCAGCGTTGAGTACCATATACGCCAAAAAAACTCTGCGAAGAAAAGCCACGTTCACTGCAGCCAAAAATAAATATTCTGGGTAAAGAAAATAGATGCAGGTGTAACGTGAGCACAGAAAAAAGGGCTAAGTTTCATTTTTTGTATGTGTATACGCTTATATGCCACAATGAGCAAAATGTGTCCCGGTGTTCTTTTCTGTCGATATGAATACCTCCAAATTGCCTACCCAAGTATATTGGCGTTTTTTCAATTGCATTATTATGCATTCTTAAATATTGCAATCGACAAAATGTGTTCAAAATAGATATGCAATCAGAGATCTTAAAAATACAAGATTTCAAAAGCGCCCTTTAAGAAAAAAATCAAAAGAAAATGCTGTTCTCAAAGCTAAATCACGTATAATCAAAAACAAGATTGACCAGAAGTAGGAAAACAGAAACAGGTATCGCAAAAACCAAATGCTCAATAGTAAAAACGGAAATGTAAAATATTCAAGAGTCGAAAAGTACAAATAGAAGCTATATAAAATAAAATAGCGGTTAAGTAATATTATTATCTCAACCTCAAGAATTGATAAACAAGCGCGCCATTCGAACATAAGCACAGGGCTGTAGTTAGCTAGGTGCATATTTGTAGGATGTGCATCGTAGACAGCCACGTCACGAGATATGCTTAAGAGTAACAATGCCACGAAAACAAAAATGTACTTGTTCCTTTCTCAAATCCAGACACACAAAACACATATTTTGATGTTATGCTAAAGGAAGACAAAGATGATCTCAAGCGCAATACGACGTTAGATTCACTTTCTTTCACTTCCTCATTCGTGGCTACCTTTTTTTAACAACAAAAACCAAATAAAACAAACCAAATGTCTTGTGTACCATCTTGGAGAAAGAAGACACCGTAACGAAATGAAATTCCAATGATGAAGCAATCAAGCAATCACAATGCTCCAAAACGTGGAGCACACCTCACGTAGCGCCTAGAGAACTATACGTTTAATAGTACATTTCTCCTTTGTGAAGGATGTCAAAAAAAAATAATTTATGTACTTTATGGTACCCGAGCCACGTTGACCGAATTTCGCTGAATGAATAATGCGCATTGAAGTTGGTGAATTTGCTTTCGGTGAAAAAACGCGGAAGTTTCAGAAGTGTCTTATGATATTTGAACAATTAATTGCGCATCACGATATTGTTTTAAAGTTTTCTGTGCCACCTGAGAAGCTCGAAACGCATTAGGTATAAAAAAAAACCTGTTCGCAGCTGTACCATTAAAGATTTTTAATTTATAAGAGGCTTGAGAACTAATTGTTTTGCATACGTTTAACTACTGCGACGACTAGTTCTTCCTTAATAATAGACACGTTTTTCTGCAGTGATTAACAATGACAGCCAATACAGAGTAAAAAAGAATAGGATATCACCGCAATTTAAGAAATCGATATAACTTTAAACGACATCACCTTCGGTGAGCACGTTCTTCTACTTGTAGAATTCATAAACAGATGAAAGTTACAAGAATAAATGTTCTCTCGAAAAAATATCGAATGTTCCTATGTGCTGTTAATACGTATTTTAATGCTAATATGCCATCTTAAATTCTGCTTTCATAAAGTTACTGAAAAAAAGTTGGAAACGAAAAAAAAATGTGCTGCAGGATTTTCATTGCCTGTGGGTTAAGGCACTTACATTAAACCTACCTATAGAAGCGTGGTCACCAAGAACTGTCATATTAGATTTTATGCAGCGCTTTTAACAGTAGACAACTGAGGAGATTATAATGTTGTCCACTTATTTTACGAAATTGGTTGCGAAACAGATTAGTTAGTGGTCCATGAAACCGTTTCTTAGTAGAATTCAGAATAAAAGGTTTAGAATTTTTTGTATTACCAGTAAAGAGTTTCCAAACAGCGGGTGCCTGGTGGTCTCGACGAGTTTGCAGAATACAATGTATTTCGTGATGGTGCCGCGTCGCTTTATACGCTTTTTGAACAAATGTAAAAATAAATACTCCCAGATTGCCCTCTAAAGTGGACAGACCATTGCGCACAGATTTTACAGGTACTCTTGTGTCAAATCGTTTTTCACTTCTGGAGAGTGAAATTATTTTATGTTGTATTCGTTTCCTTAGATTCGAAAGACATCTGCCCTTATTCGTAGGTTCCAATTGTATGCCATTTATTTTCGTACATATGATGTGCCTCCAAGCGAAGCACATTTTGTGGAACGGAAATGAAACGAAACTCGCCTGCAGCACTTCCGTGGTAGGTTTTCGCGGAGTTTTGTGACAGCTGAGACAAACTATAGACAGTGCTTATTCATTTTTCAATCACACTCTGACCTTTAACTACAGCGAGCTGAGGTGGATCATTGCAAATGGCTCAGTTTTACGCCTGATGTGCACACTCAGGTGACGCCTCCTCCCCGCCGCCCACCGTTTTCAGAACAGTTCCATCGCTTATATACTGCCGCTGCATTTTCGTTCTATTCACCACCTAAACCTGTAGTACACGGAATATTTTTGCGGTGCAATGAAGTTTCAGTTTCGTTCTCTAATTTCTCGTCAGGAATGATGATGAATCAACATTTATTAGGCCCAAAATAAATTGGTGGTGCTCACAGGCACCAGATGGGATGGTTCATTAGTTACAGGATCCATACGTTCCCAGCAGTTCCTGGTCCTTGCCATTCAGTGCGAGTTCAATCGATAGGGCGGGGCTGGAGAGCAAGGTCTTCTGTCCCTTAAGAGGTTAGAGATTGGGGTATTGGCGGAGAGGGCAGAAAGTAGGTCGCAAGTTCGGTGCATTCTACCAAAACGTGTGGCATGTTCCTTTTTTCTCTTTTGCAAAAAGGGCAGGGCAAATCGTGTTCCGCAGTGTACATGCTGTGTATCAGTACAGGATGCGCAACCGAGCGCGCCTGAGCTCGACGCTGGATCGTCTTTTGTTGCTTGGTGAGTTTGGGGTGCTGTTCAGACAGTCTACACCTTTCCTCGCGGTTGTAATTTACAGGAAACCGGTAACAGGGTGTGGTAGCTCTTCCGGCTCGTACTCGGACCGGATTGACATTTCTCGGGCATGGTAGCTGGCGATGGTGCTGCCTGCTACCTGCGAGTGAGCCGGGATCCACACGAATTCTACACTGCAAAACCAAATCCGAAATTATGCGTAGGAACCCTAAATAAACGAGCTTACAGCGACTCTGGTCTACCTGAAACGGACAGAACGGCAATAATGCATCCGTGAAGGTTGTTGCTATGATGTCGACAAAATTCATTTGAGACCGAAACGCTTCAAATCAAGCGCTGGGTTATGTTTAGCTGTTGTTTGCATTCACGAAATAAAGTATATCTACTTTTGATAACGCCCTAAATTCACAAATGCGATGCCTACGGGTCGTGGCGGTGCTGCCTACCTCCCTTAAGGGCTGACACGCAGCCGTATCTGTCTTTATATATCCTCGTTTTTACGAAGTTACCGAGTGTTCCCGTTTCGGGTTTTGAAAAATTAGGGTTATGCAACTGTGGGGGCTACGGTGGTGAGGTGCCTCTCATGCTGATCTCACTGAACAATGTAGATTGAGAAAAAGAAGACATCGTTTCTGCCAGCAGGAGTGCAAGATTTCATTCTTTGTTCATTATGATGCTGGATGTGTTTACAGCACATTGTTTCTTCCGTTTACAGAAGACATTGTTGCATTCACCTCCTGAAGGGCATCTTACCGTAAAAGGAGTATGAACCAACGCTATTATTTAATTCGTTCAGTGGGATAACCTATAGCGATCTTTGCGCAACCTCTCTTATCCATGGGGGTGCGAAATTAACGGGCGGGATGTGTGCCCACTTACCGATTAAATATCGCGGTTCCCGTGCGTATCTCAAAGCCACCCGCGTTAGCGAACATTTGTTTGGACTAAGCGTGGTACTCATCACTGCTTTGCAAAAAGTCTGTATGGGCGCCAGCTTTAAAAAGCGTGGAACTGATATATAAGAAACGCATCAGCACAATACAGCAGCTTTAGTACTGGCGCATTTAGGCCGAAATTAAGCGGCTTGGCGCAAACCCAAATTCATGGCGGAAGAAAAGGAGCAAAAGCTCGGTCGATGGACTTCCCATGGCCGTCATCTATTTTGCTGCTGGCGAGACTGTCGGACTACTGGAACATAACACATTTTCTCCATGGCTTGGCGCTCTCTGCGCGAGCATTATCACTGTTTTTTGTAGTGCTTTTCGGTCTGAAGTCCAACCAAACCTGTGCATAAGGCTGGATATTCGACTGTGTACCGTGCCTAATGTTTCTCTTTATTCGAACTGGTCACTTTATACTTTTTTATTTTTGCTTGTGTCAGACCCACTGTTTTTTTTTCATTTTTATTTGGATGTAGTTCGCGATGACTCAGTTCGATGTAACCCACGTTAACTTTTCTTTTTTAATTTATGGTTGTGAGAGCCACAAACAAGGAAACTGTAGCATAGGTTGTGGGCAAAAAAAGCTTTAAGTGCATCGGACGGGATGAAAAACATTTGATAGATATATCTTGTGGATCCAGTAGCTGTGATTTCAGGCTTTACTACAGGAAGATTACGAAAACGTGGTACGCTCTTCTTTTCCCTTACGTCCTACAGGTCGAAGCGGTATTACAAAATCTGACAGATATAAAATTTTAATATAGGCACATCACACGAGGCAGGGCTTCCTTCCATCAGCTGCACATTTGTTAGAACAGTGCAAATTCAATGGAACAGATTTGAGGGCGTAAAAAAAATACATAGACATGTCACCATGCAAATATGCACTGCAACATTGAGATGGGGCCACATTCGCCCAATGTTCACCAACAGTGAAAACAAGAGGTCGTTAACCCATTCACTTGCGCTTACGCTGAACCGTTGCATTTTGAGGAAGCTTCACCTCATGGCCGTAAGAGAATTGTCCGTACAGTGAAACATCCACAAGATGTGACGGGGCCATTTGCGAAGAGGCCCCATGCTACGTCGTTGTACTGCAAAAAGTAACGCGCACTGACGATTCTGGTCAGCGTAGGTTGTAATCCGTGTTTCTTTTATATGCATTGATGCGACATTGTACCCAAGTGTAAAATTAAACGTATAGCAAAATGTTTGAAAGTGTTTTATCTCAGTGAAATCGGCAGCGAAACTAAATGCACTTTGTGTTTTTCATTTCTTCAACGCCGTTGTTAAAGTGCGGGGCCTCGTCACTTTAGTCAGCGCCTTGTCTTTGTCATTGCTCGCTGTGCCGGATGTAGGCGAACTTCAATGTTTGTTCCAAGCGCTTCTTCAATTGTGAACAGTCATGAAGTGTGCTGTGCTCAGCGTACGAATACAACTGTATTAGGGAGTTCACTTGTGTAGTGCTGTCGAAGTGCGGTGTTCCACGTAAAGGCACATTTCGAGTCTTGCTAGCTTCTCAGTGTGTGTGCTTCATTGTGCTGCTCGTGCTCTGACTAAAGGATGGGTGCTCTGTGTCCAGTTTGAAAGGATCAGAAGGAGGAGGCCTGGACAGCTCTATACAATGTGACTACAAGTTGGACCTGCCCAATATGCAGTAGTATTTTGCTGAACCGGGATAAAGGCGAGCAGCTGTCTGCATAACTACGCAGCTATCTTTATAGGTAAGCCATGCTTACAATCTGAATTTAAACTACTTGTGCACAAATCGAAGACAAGTTAGAGAGACGACTTATACTATGGTACTGCTGCAGTATGTGTTTACAGCCTCTAAATAGTGTTGTAAGCGCTTCATTTCAGCTTCCGCAGAGGGCTCACGGCACCTGTGAGTTAAAGTCTCGATCATTTGTCGCGAGAAGGAGTGGTGCAAATGGCTGTAGCATGAGTGAGTGTAGACCCGGTTGTTTTGTATTTAAAAAACTTGGTATCGTGAATGGAATGCTTGTTGTGACTTTAGCTTTAGTAGGAGCCAAATTGGGTCTCTTTTTTTATTCGAAATGCTTGAAGTTAAGCTTTAGTTTCCCCACGTTTGTGTCTCGTTCTACGCATTTCAGCTCGTGCTTGTTCCCATATTCTTGTACGCGGGATCGAATCCCGGCCTCGGCGGCAGCTTTTCGATGGAGGCGAAAAGCAAGGCGCCCATGTGCTGTGCGATGTCAGTGCACGTTAAAGAACCCCAGGTGGTCGAAATTTCCGGAGTCCTCCACTACGGCGTCTCTCATAGCCTGAGTCGCTTTGGGACATTAAACCCCACAAACCAACCAACCATCTTGTATGTGTGTTTAGGTGTGTTCATTTAGGCTCCTACTAACTTAAATTTATAGTTGGGGGCCAAGATAATAGCAGTATTTTGTGGACACGGGTACTCATATCACTTTAAAATCATACACATTTTGGCTGTGTCTTTTTACTGCTGGATCCATGCAACATAGGATAGCAATCCTATTCTTATTACAAACAAAGGTAAATGTCTCTGCGTCTGGGTTTCTTTTTCATCGCATGAACATTTCTTTTATGCTCATCTTGGGTCTAATAGTTTAAAGGGGTCATGCAATGCCTAAAACGGGGTAATGCAAATCGGTCGAGAGATTGGTACTCCCTCACAGGTCAATTCACCGCAAGAACTTTTTAGCTAGCTTCATTAACACCAGTGATATCGGCGATTAAAAATGGCGCTCCACCTCGCTCCCCTCAACTCAACACTCCGAGACACCAGAAAAAAACGAAGAAAACAGCTCGGGAACTCCGCCCCGCTAGCCCCGCCCACGAAGCGTCATCGGGTGACGCTCGGTTCTCAGACTTCCGGTCGTCGCGCCTGTTTTCCCCCGAGTGTCGCCCATGCATTCACGGTCTGCCTTTCCCGTCCCGTCTGCGTTTGCATAGCTTTCAACCTTGTCTGCTGTCTTCCTCGGCCGCCGGTGTCTTCAGTTTCTTGACCTCTCGGAATTGTGTGCGACAGCAGCCCGAACGACTCGGGTCGTTCGCGAGCGCGTACCTGCAGGTGGGAGTCCACATATACTGGCGGCCGCCGCGGAGGGAGCACTTTCCTTCATATCCCTGTCCCATTCAGCGAAAATTAGCGTGCACTCCTGCCGAGCACGGCTTTCTACAAGCCCGCTTTCTTCTCTCGAGCTGCCTGGGTCAGTCTCTTTGGTACCGTCTTCTGCGGTTTGACCAACGGCGGCCGGTGACCCCTCGCGGAGTTGACGCGATAGCATCTACTCTGCTTGGATGCTGGCAGACGATCGAGCGTGCGAGTTGCCCGCGTGCAAACATATGTCGTCGTCGCTTTTAGTCCGGAGCTGCTTTAATTATGGTCGGCGAGAGGCATCTCTTGTGCATAACGAATGGAATGTATACGCGTACTTATCACCGGCGAGAGCGCGGATTGACGATCGCTACAGTGTTTGGATATCGGATGACAGGTGAGCACGAATTATTCGTCCGCGAATCTTAAAATTAAGATAAACAAAAAGGATAGTGTAGTGTTTTTTTTTTTTTTTTTACGTCCTTTCGCACATCGTTTCGGAAGTGCCAATGCGCAACGTGCACGCGTGTTTATCTCATGTGAATGCATCGTCCGAGCCAGAATCGACGGCGCAAAACATCAGCAAAGCAGCTCGGCACATTCAGTTCGGCAGCGCAGGTTGTCACTGATTTTCGCACCGACACGCAAGAAGTGCGCACATGAGCATGCGAGCGGCTACGCTAGAGACGCAGCAAAGCGGGTGATTCCAAAACGCCGTCCGCCGTGGCTTCGACGCAAATAAGGCCTAGCGACGACCAGGGAGCAGCGCACGATTGAGTGCCGCCGGTCGCAGCGCCCGCGGACGGCATCTCTGCTGGCGACATCCGGTGCTGCACATAAGCGGTGCGAATTTGTGTACTTTCGCGATGAAGCTGAGGACAGACCTTTTTTGACGCACGTTTCATTTACACGAAGGTTGGTGCTGCCTGCCTTTTTAATCGGTGCGGTGTTGAATCGGACCTGCATGATCTTTTCGCACTGCTGCACCGACGCGCACTTTCAGTCGGACGCACATAGTTTAGGAAGTGCCAATGCGTAACGTGCACGCGTGTTTTATCTCATGTGTACGCATCGGCCGATCCAGAAACAACGGCGTAAAACATGAGCAAAGCAGCTCGCCACATGCAGTTCGGCAGCGCAGGTTGTCACTGTTTTCCGAAGCTACACGCAAGAATTGTGCACAGGAGCACGCGAGCAACTACACTAGAGACGCAGCGAAGCGGACGATTCTAAAATGCCGTTCGCCGTGGGTGCGATGAAATAGAAACAAGGCCTAGCGACAAGCAGGGAGCAGCGCACGACCGGAGTGCCGTCGGCCGCAGCGCCCGCGCCAAGCGGCATCGGGTGCTGAACTTAAGCGGTGCGAATTTGTGTACTTTCGCGATGAAGCTGAGGGTACACCATTTTTTGACGCACGTTCCATTTAATTATTAACACGCCGCACAAATGGTCGATGCGGCAAAGACGAGACGGGACTACAGTACGCAGCTGCGCCTTCGGTAGGTACATAAAGGTTGATGCTGCCTATTTAATTGGTACGGTGTTAAATCGGACCAGCTAGTGCTCTTTTCGCACTCCTGCACCGACGCGCATTTTCAGTCCGACGCCATCACCTTTTCGGTTAACATCGCGAACCGAAGCGCCAAGCTCGGGTTCACGCATGCATTGCAGCACTTTCGCAGCTACCGGAAGTGTGTCAGTGACGTAGAGGGCGTCGCGGCTGCAGCCAATGGCAGCCTGTCGTGGCCTGTCACTCTGTGACTGGTGACGTAGGAAATCACGGCAGAATAGTCCCAAATCTCGCCGCCACGCGAAAATGGCGCAGCCCGCGAGTTTCAAAAAACGCTGTTTTCAAAAATTAATAATAAATCGCTGAATTTTTTCTAAGGAGTTTTACTTTGAACAAATGCTCGAAAGCATTTGTTCTACACATTGAAAACGTTTGTCAGTGACCTTTCTAGCCGTTTCATGCTCCCTTTAACAAAACTTGAAGATGGGCTAGGAATATGGGCATTGCAACTCGCCTAAAAATAAAGCACACAGGAAGACACACTCAAGAGAAGAAAAGCGTGTCCTATGTCTTGGAGTATGTCTTTCTGTGTGTTTTATTTTTAGTCAAATCTTGTGTCTGGTTGCCTGAACTGTAGGATCTGACATTTCGATTGCGCCGGATTTGTTATTTGCTTTGTGCTCACTATTGTTTTGGACAGGCATGATAAATTTTTCTCAGCACAATGATTATGCTACCCAGACAAAGACAATTCCCCTTGTCGAAATGTTGGCTCGGCTTGCGAACTCAGGCTTCCCTACAACCATTGCTGAGTGGTTTTTCATGCCGTGGACATCTTCTTTCTCTTGTTCTTTGTTTTTATGGGTCACACACTATGTTGAGTTACCTTTAATTTTTTTATATATTGCGTGAAGCATACATGGCAAAATTACTTTTAAAAAGGAATTAAATTACATTACTAATTACTTTGCTGAAAATCACAGAAAAGTAATTACATTACATTACTCATTACAGCTCACAAAAGTAATGAAATTACAATTACTTCTACTGAGTAATTCAATTACTTTTAAATTAATTTCTAGTTTCTATCTGTGCAAAAACTAAGTAAAGCTAGTAAACAAAACAACGACTTGTTCTCCAGATGCGAAGCACTCGCATTCTTTCGTCTTCCCACCAAAAATCGTCTCAGAGAGCTATTCCTTCCCTCTTGCCTACAGCACTTGCAATCACAAAAACAAAACAACCGCAAATAAAGAAAACTACAACAAAAGCAGAAGCATGGTCGAACGGTCGTGAAATGACCGGCAAACCCAGCGTCCCCGGAGCTGTCTCCGAAATTTGTAGGGCCCGAAGAAGCTAGGTTATTTATTGCTTCCGCAGTCCCAAGAATCGACGTCGGCACCTTATGCTCACTGCTCAATAATGTTCAAACCACGGTGGCTCACGCCATGGACACTTCCGCCTATCTTCACCCACCCCGATCCTCCCTCGACCCATGGCGATGAATTAACCAGGCACCACTGTGCCCTAGCCGACGCAAAAGGGAGTGTCACTGCGCGGGCTCACAAATAGTTTTCAACTCCAGCCTTCTTGCACCATCTCTCCCTTCGGCATGCCCTTGACGCCTTGTATTCTGCTGCTAGGAGAATGGTTGCCAGGAGATAGCCGCATTAAGTGACCGTGTTACACATGAGGTCTCATACGCACTGTTCTGCTCAATTCTGTCTCCTTTTGCCGGTCCGTTACGCTGCCTTCGGCTTGCTGCACGTCGTTCCTGCTTTCGCGGCACTCTACTTTGTTTTCTATTGGAGTAACGAAGCACATTAGTAAAAGTAATTTCGAAAGGAATTAATTACTTTTGGTGCGAAATTACTACCAAAAAGTAATTCATCACATTACTAAATTACAAAACCGGAAAAGTAATTATTTACATTACAAATTACCACAAAAGGTAATTAAATTACAGTAATTTCATTCATCATCATCATCATCAGCCTGATTATACCCACTGCAGGGCGAAGGCCTCTCCCATATCTCTCCACTTAACCCGGTTCTGTGCTAGCTGCATCCACTTGACCCCTGCGAACTTCTTAATCTCATCCGCCCACCTAACTTTCTGCCGCCCCCTGCTACGCTTTCCTTCCCTTGGAATCCAGTTTGTTACCCTCAGCGACCATCGGTTATCCTCTCTTCGCACTACATGTCCTGCCCATGTCCATTTCTTCTTCTTAATTTCCACTAGAATGTCGTTAACTTGAGTTATTTCTCTGACCCACTCTGCACGCTTTCTATCTCTTAATGTTACCCCTACCATTTTTCGTTCCATAGCCCTCTGGGTTGTCCTCAACTTAAGTAGAACTCTCTTGGTTAGCCTCCACGTTTCAGCCCCATAGGTGAGTACAGGCAAGATGCAACTGTTGTATACTTTCCTCTTGAGCGATACCGGTAAGCTGCTAGTCATAATCTGCGAGTGCTTGCCAAATGCGCTCCATCCCAATCTTATTCTTCTTGTTATTTCCTTTTCATGGTCCGGATCTTATTTATTTCAATTACTGTCATGTCTGATTGCTTGACACAGAATAATGCAGTGCAGTAGTGATAGGGGCAAGGAAGACTCACGCAAAAAAAAAAGAACTAACACGACTGTTTATGGACTTAAACCGGCTTATAAAGCCAGCAATTCCAAGACAATACAAACAAAAGAAACAACAAACATGTCATGCAAACTGTTACATAATTATTTTGTTGCCCACTCATTCCCTCTTATGTTTAACATGTATGTTCATGGGCATTTAGGAACAACCCCTTTCCAGTCGAGTGCATGAACGGCATGGTTACAACGTAAAACATTTTAAAATGACCTGAGCTTCTGCCATCAGTGTTATTGGTGTTACAGCATTTGTGCAGAACAGCTGTTCTTTCAAAGGCAGGTGGGCAGTTCTTACAGTTGTTCCAGTGTTTGCTTACCTCTTCCGAGTTTCAATCTTAATCTGAGTTTACTTGAATGATATATATCCCGCTCTCTGAGATCTCATTTCTCAAAGGTCGAGTTCAAGTATGTTGAAAGCAACTCCAAAAACACTTGATCTCCATCTTTGTTCATAGAGTCTGAAGATCATATTGTCTCTCTAGGAAGTGGAATTTGGATTGGTACGTATGTCGCGCCAGTCTTGAGTGAGATACATGTCTCTCTGAGAGTGCAAGTTTCAGGATCAGTGCACCGAGCGAAATGTAAGCCATGGTGGTAAAGTTTATGGATGCCGTCCTTGCAGTTTTGAAGGATGTCAGAAGGCGTTTTGAGACATAAGTGTCCCATGTTGTAACCATGTTCACTGTCTGCCTTCAAACGTTAAAGGTAACTATTCAGTACCCAGCTGACGGCCACATTAGGTGTCTTGATTTGTGCTTGCATTTCGGCCCTAAACATGTAGGCTGAGCCTGGGAGCTAAGGAACAACAAGCCGGTTCTTGTGCATGCCTCGCCACATACGAAATTAGTAAAGACACCTATAGCAAGCTCTTGTTTCATGAACACTTTTGAAAAATCATACGCACGCCAACAGAAAAATGCATTTCAGAGCCAATTGCGCCCGTTTTAAAGAAGCCAGGTATCCAGCGAAAATTTTTAATTGCTGTAGCAGAGAGATCTCGGCTATCAGGAAGCCCCCAAAGCAAACAACTGTCAAAGAAAGGTGTCTATAATACTGTTTTGATAAACTGGGCAGAACGAGAGAAAGAAGATGGCTACATAGTTTATAAAGAATTGAACAGAAGTTGAGAAGCCTCGGTGTGCAAGCCGAGCCAACGTTTTGACAAGAGGAGTTGCATTCGTCTGGGCGCAGATGAAGACAAGTCTTTTTGTTGAAATGTTGGCCCGGCTTGCGAACTGAGGCTCCGTCTCAAATCTTGTTCAGAATGTTTTATTATTGTGTCTACATACCGTATCACACAACCTAAAAAGATTGGAAAGAAAGCATAAACTGATGTTGTCTTCAGCGTCTCAAAAAAATGAACCTTTGGTGCAAAAAGGTAATTCTGAGAGCATCTGTCTTTGTGGCCAAACATTGCCCGTACCGGCTATACTGTAAAGGTGTTGTAAGGGGGCCGACGTAGGCCTGAAATGGGCTCTCGACAAAGCCCAGATGGGCCCCATTTGGGACAGATGCAGGCAGCCCTTGCGAAGCTGCCCACATTTTTCCCGCATTGCCAGAAGTCCACATACCACCAACTCCTGACGGTCCTATTTGGACAGATGCGGGCAGCAGCTCTGGTTGAATATTTTTTACTTTGGTCAGCCCATCAGATAATGACATACAACTGATAGGCGTTCTGTAGAGCCAGCCGCACTTGGGCTTGCCCACATTATGCTTATAGGGCTGCTACGCAGATATCAGATGGGAAGCCATAGTTGGTCAGCCCCTCAAATAATGACATATGATCAATGCGGGTTCTCTTGCACAAACCTCAATTAATCTTGCACACATTATTCTCATAGGGGTCTGACGCAGGTATTGATGAGAAACCCTAGTCGGTAGCCGCTCAGATAATGACATAGGACCGATGCGGGTTTTATAGCGCAAGGCGCATTTGTGCTTGCCCTCAATATTCTTATTGTGGTCCGACACAGATGATTGATGGGTAGCCCTAGTTCAAGTTTCCCCACTGAATATCTATGGACATAAGCAATTATTTATTGCATGTCTCCTTTTCTAAAAAGCTAAAATAATACAATTCACAATAATTCACAACATTCGAGATAAAAGATTTCTTGTCCATTTTATTCAGGCTGTGGAGATGTGTATTCTGAACAGTAATATTGTACAGGGAATTGCAGGCTGTCCACGGCAACCACATAAGACTTAATAGTTAGCAATCTATAGGTTTAGTATTTTTAACGCAATTGTCATGAGCGCGATAACTAAAGCCAAGTATATTTCTAACCTGCTAAAATGCTAACAACTCTTATACAAACCATCGTAAAAGTAATTTAGGGAACGTCTAATGCAATAAAGGATGGAAAAAAGGCTTGCACAATAGTGTGCGGGAACGTCAGTGTGTTCCGCCCCTCTACGGCCAATATAGGACACACAGCAGCATTGATTCGGCAGCCGCGTTTGGGCTAGCGCTATTTGTCGCGTCAAGAGCCCGCATTTCGGAGCCCAACAAGAGCCTGCAATCATTCTTAAATAACAGTTGTAACGAACATACGAAATCTCTAGTTTTTATCTCCGCCAAGGCAAATGTGAGACTTGCAGCGGTTTTGTGCGGCACCTTCCATTGTGCTGGGTGTTTTTATACTCTAGAGAACACTATCTGCTTCACGTGCTTTCAAATTCCCCACAAGGGGTCGATTGTGGTATAATGCGGGCATGCCCGCCTTTCAGCCCTATTATGGCGGATGTGAGACCTAAAACGGTTTTGTGTGTGCTGCTTCAGTTGGGCTTGGTGTTGTTTTTGAACGTAGAGCCCAGTTGCTTACTGCAAGTGCCTTTACATTCCTGACACATGACTGATGTTGGTGTTATGCAGGCACTCGTGCCTTCTAGCCCCATTACGGCCGATGTGGAGCCTGCAACGGGTTTTTGTGAACAGTAGCAATTAGGCTGGGTGTTGTTTTTAAACACAGAGCCCATATTTTTTTGCGCGTGCCTTCAACTTCTCCACAAGGGACCGATTTTAGTATCATGCGGGCCCGCCCTCCTTCAAACCGTACTACGGTAGATGCGGGACCTAAAACAGTCTTGTTGGGCAGCCCAATTTGAGTTGGGTGTTGGCTTAGAACCTAGAGCCCACCTGCTGTTGCACGTGCCTTCAAATTCCCCACAAGGGACCGATTTTGGTATCATGCTGCCAAGCCTGCCATCAAGCCTCACTGCGGCCGATGTGAGGCCTAGAAGAGTTTAGTTACGGCTGCCTTATTTGGGCTTCACGAGGGCTTGCCCAAATTAAGCTCTTGTTCACATTCCATCAGCCGAAATATAATCTACGAGGGGTCGAGAGGGGCAGCATGTGGGCATGCCCGTTTTCGTGCCCCATTGCGGCCGATGTAGGTCCCACAAAGATTCAATCGGGGTGGCCTCATTTCGAATCTATAAGGGCTTTTCCATAAACAGCCCACATTTAGGTTTAATTGCCCTCAAATATTCGACAAGGGCCCCTTGTGCTCTGGATGCAGGAATGTGCTCTGCATTAACCCGAGTAACACCGCTATGGGGCCCATGCAGTAGGAACAGGGCAAAGCCCAAATGTGACTGGCGAACTTTTTAGTCCATCGGAGACCGATGCAAGGTTTTATGATGATTGCATCAGCCCCACTTGCCTACATTGGATCTACTGGGGCCCCACGTTCTGTGTACCAGGGTTGGTAGGAGATCAAATTTGTTGGAAGAATCACAGGGATGCTTGTGGGTTGTGATAACTTGGTTGGTTTGTGGGGTTAACGTCCCAAAGCGGCTTAGGCTATGAGAGACGCCGTAGTGGAGGGCTCCGAAAGGTTCGTCCACCTGGGGTTCTTTAACGTGCACTGACATTGTACAGCACACGGGCGCCTTGCTTTTCGCCTCCCCCGAAAAGCTGCCGCTGAGGCCGGGATTCGATCCCGCTTCCTTGGGAACAGTAGTCGAGCGCCATAACCACTGCGCCACCCCGGCGGGGTGTGATAATTTGGTGAGGTTTAAGTTCAGAAAAGCATCATTTTGGTTTTCTATTTCTGCATTGCCTGTTGGGGTACGGTCTATCGTGGATTTGCTCCTGACGCTTGAGCAAGACGAAAAGGAAGAAGCGCAAGAGCGTGGGGCTCGAATGACAATGTCAGCGTCATCTTGGGACCACACTAAAGATCGGATAGAAGAGCTGGTGTGCCTTCCTTTTTCTGCAATTTATGGTGCCGAAACCCGGGAGGCTATCGTGAGCTCCGCCATCGATCCTTTCTGGAGGTTACCAGAAACAACACATCCATCCTCCAGAAAGGATATCAGGAGCTCTTTCAGCGAACCTTCTAGAAAAGCGCGCGAATCTGACACTAGCCAAATTTTTACTCCAGATAGAGCCCGTCAGAGCCAAGCATACTGCGCAGCATGTTTTACATACCCGTTAGCGGAATGAAGTTGCTCAACTCATCGAATCGGGCGCTGTGACTGCTCGCCATCAGGCAGTTTCATGAGTGCCACAGAATATGCAACAATGGCTTGAGAGAAGGTTTTGCATTACTTTTACAGTGCGAAGACAGCCGCAAAAATGTTTACCCTATTCGTCACCAGATCGAGGGTTTGCAAGCAAAACCTTCTGCTGTGCATGCTGTGCGTGCTAGTTCTAATACCGAGATTGCTAGTGTAATCACGGCGGCAGACATTAAATCTGCGATTGGTGATGCTGAACGACCAGGCCGAGTTGGATCTCGCCTGCCAAAGCTCTACTTGCTGCACTTTAACTGCAATTGGTACTTTTAGCCCTCCTTTTGGGACATGTACCACTTGCTATTCATACCAACGCAAACCTGAGCAACATAAATCAATTTCTCTGCTTGGAAATCCTGTTCAGTGCAATGGTCGCACAAGACATCGAGGGCATTCAAGTGTTAGAAACCTCATATGGCGACGACACTTAGCATACTAAAGGCGCTTTTCAGAAATCAACGGACTAATTTTCAGCGGTACTTAGCCAATAGCTATAGACACATGAAGTCGTGAGCTCTGCTGTGTAGGGCCACCCAAGATAGACAGGTCACGGCAGAGAGTTCTGACAAAATGTGATTCACTAGAGAAGGTAATGGCAACCCACTCCAGTATTTCCTGCCAAGAAAATCCTATGGCCAGTCACAATACCATTTAAGCGTGGCGTGACATGGTCCATAGGGTCACGAAGAGTCGGACATGACTGAACGACTGAACTGAACTGATAGACACATGAGTACGTCAATCCTCCTGCCGATTTGCTTGCGTTACGCAGTAATCTGGACTATGTCACCAACAGCATCAGAGGGTTGCATTCCCTCGGTGTGCCTGAGTTATCTTACTCTGCCACGCTAAGAGACTCTTGTCAAAGTAATACCGAATGAAGTCCTGGTAAAGTACTAAAAGCGGCCAAACATCCAACCAAATGACACAGAACAGCAGTCGGCTGAAGCTCAGCTGCAACGATTGCTGGAGCATCTACGCATCGCAATGCAACATCGTGAACAAACTGGATCCATTGGGCGATCGAACAGTCAAGAGATGAGCCTTGATTCAACGGGTGCGGCCACAAGCAGTGGTAACGACGAGACACGTGGCTGGCGTCGGAGCGCCTTGCCTTCGGCTTCTTGACTACACAGCGCCAAGTATGGTCAAAGCGGTGAGTGCTCCTTCTGCTGTTTCACGTCGATGGCAACGCAATCTTGCACTTTCGACGTGTGTCTACAAGAACGGAGAAGCCTCTTAGCTAGATACGGCCTTTGTTTTATATGCGCGAATCCAGGATCAGTAGAAAGACTGTGGTAGTAACCGTCGCTGTTTGCATTTTAAAACGAGGCGGGCGACATATGCAATATACTGATTCTTCACGGAAGACAGCTACCACTTCAAACGGCGTCAACTTGCAGGAAGCGGCATATGGTGCGATAAGTTACGTGCAGACTCAAGTACTGTTGCAAACGTTTACAAAATGGCTGATTAAGCGCGACGTGATGACTCTAGTAAACATGACCAGGGAGTCACGTTTTCTACTAAATCAGTTCAGAATGTCGAGCAGAACTATGTGAATAACAGCACGGATATCGCGCTACATCACTAACTGCCATTCAGGGGAGTGATTAGAGCATGCTCATAGCCCTGGCATCGCATGATATAGACAAGTTGGTTAAAAAAATCTGGATGGCGGGAGACGCTGTGGACGAGTTGGCTGTAGATTAGTAGTGTGGCGGCGGATGTAGAACAGGCGTTAAGAGGCTTCGTGATACATCTTAGACATCGCTTTAACCAATAGGCCTTCGTTCTCAATATAAGCTCATCCAGAAGCTGACCTGAAGCTTCTGGTCGGCTTCAGCGCTTCTAGTCGGCTTCAGGACATGTTGTAGTTTCAGCGATCAATAATATTATCTAGCTTAACTTTACGACTTACTACACACTCAATGCGCGGGCTAGCTGAAAAAAATAAAAAAACAACGCTTCATTCATAAATATCCGCCTTATGTTTTCAAAATGTTCCGGCCAGCTTGCATTCAGTGATACTGGCAATCATGTTTACCTCGCATATAATCCCGGCTTCCTGATCTATACGCATTTTATGGAGTAATATATTTTTATTTTTGCGCCAACATTACCGACTGCACGCCAGTCCGGCTAGTGACGACCACGTACCATTATATCGTGACAGGGCTTCAGGCCAGCGAAGCTGATGCAGTTCCAGAACTGCGGAAGGTGGCTCTGTATTAGTGAATATCAGATCGGCGGATAAGGAGGCATTACCCGCTAATGAGACCACGGCTTGCATAGCTATGGACTTCTTTGCCGTATTAATAATGCAATTAAGCAGGTTAGCAGAGGAATGTATTAGAGTAACACCTTTTCACACCCTAGCGATGTACACCGTTCGCCCTAAGTTTCAGTCAATTCCAGCCCTTCTTACGCTAAGCAGAGATGGCCGATGAGCACACAGTATCACCGTCCGGTATTTCAACAAACATGCAGATCCCAATAAATGTGTTTGGTTAATGCGTGCATCCATCATCTGTAGCTTTGTCTACAAACCACGAGAACGGTGAGAAAACAAAAATAAGAGTTTGGCAGATACTCCAGGACATGAACAACAGTTTATGGGTATATTTCTAGAGAGAAATCGCATACCAGCTTGAGATAAATGGCGGAAACATTGTTTACAGACGGGGCATGAAATATATGACAAACACATGAGCTGACTGCCAACTAAATTTATATCAAACTGCACGAAAAAAATAGAAACTAAGGAGGGACGCAACAAGACAAGCGCTGACTCTCAACTAAAATTTTGATTGCAAATTGTAACCTACTTATATTCATGGGCGAAACAAATTACCAAAAAATTAAATAAATTTTTAAAAATACAAGAAGAGAACTAATATAAAAATTATGTGAAAAAGTAGGCCACCTCTATGTCATCTTCTCTGTATATATGCAACCTCAACCAGAAAACCGCTATCAGCAAACCGAAAATACATCTAAACGACATTGAGGTTGCATATCCAGAAAGATGACAAAGAGGTGGCCTACCTTTTTGCTTACTTTTCATGTTCGTTTTTTTTTTTTTTTCACTTTTAAACAATTCTTTAATTTTTTTCGGTGATTTTTTTCGCCGATGAATATCAGTATAGTCTACCATGGACAATAAAAAGTTTAGTTGAGCCAGCGCTCGTCCTGTGTCGTCCTTCCTTACTTCCCGTCTTGATCATGCTGTTTGATATGGATAGATACCCACTCGCGCAAGTCGCTCTACTTCTATAAGAACCGAAATTGATGGTGAGGACATGCTTGCTTTTTCTGCATTAATCACTTAGGCTGTCCTTCAGTGCATGCGTTCGCACCTTCTTTCCCTTTCGATCTGTAAGCTCTGTTTTCGTCGTATCATTTAAACACATAGCAGTCAGCCCTGCTCAGCCCTCTTACAGAAATCTTTGTCGTACCAGTGCTCACCTACGGCTTGCAAACAAGGAGGTTTAGGATAAGCGTTATTCATACATTTAGAAGAAACGAAGGGGCTTGAGAAGTAGCCTGAAGGTACGATGACAACAGAGAATGAGGCGATGAGATCAGTTAGCAAAGGTACGTTACAAGAAGCAATTATTATTATAAGGAGTACAAGTAAATTATCGCTAGAGCATGCAATGTGAAGCTAACCCGATAATGCATGTTCGCCGATGATAACTGACTAGATTTCTATAAACGGTAAACGCGGAAGAGTTTGGCAAAAATTTAGGTGGCTTCACGAAATGAATTTTAGAATTATGAACCTTCTGCTTTTTATTGCCCACATAAGGAAACAACCTTTCTTGTGCAAAAGCGTAAAGTGCTTCTGAACTCAATTCATTAACAACTTAGGGAGAAGGATGCGCAGTTGTGTTTCATGTTTACGGCGTCTGCGCCATACTTGTTTACCTCATAGATGGAAAAGAGCGAGCACAGACACTAAAGAACAAAGAGTGATGAGAACTACGCTTATCATCACCTAAAGATTTTATTTCTGTGCTTTGACGCCCAACGCGCAAGAAAAGCATGGCCACAACTGAAATGCCCAGGAAAACGCCGAGGCGTCATAAAAAAATTACGATATTTTTAAATGAAAAAACACGGACATCTTCACAAATTGCAAAGGATTCGAGTTTTATTCCTATATTTCAGTAGTGGCAGTACCCATTGCAGAATGGACTTCGGCCTTTGCAGTGACATCCTCAAGGGCACGACCCGAACCAGCCGCAGGCCTGCAAAATAAAAGGTATAGCAATACTTTGAACCAGATTTAATTCTAGCTTGTCGCGGTACCATATACTCACAGCCAACAACCAACCAACACAACACAACCAGATGCCATTTCCTTCTCAGCGGCAGTGTTGTGACGCTGGAGCAAACGATGCAAATTGGACTGCAAACGCCTGGCGGCGACTTTCTAAATCGTCCAATTCGGTTTTTTTCACAGTAGCCATTAGATTACTGTGAAAATTTGGCTTAACTGAAGGGAAAGAGCTACGGGTCGTTGTGCTTGACCGTATATTAAACACAGCCGCTTTCTCAACAACCGCTGAGCACAATCC
This sequence comes from Amblyomma maculatum, assembly GCA_023969395.1. NCBI lineage: Eukaryota > Metazoa > Arthropoda > Arachnida > Ixodida > Ixodidae > Amblyomma > Amblyomma maculatum. The sequence continues at coordinate 21,003 of JAJIZL010037851.1, forward strand.
CGCACAAAGCAGCTTCCAAACAACTGGCTTCTCAATCCAGCACGTGAATTAAGCGTTAATATCTGCGGTTTCTCTCGTACAGAGCTGATAGACTAACGGGTCGACGAACAATTTTTAACGAAAAGTTTTATTGTGAAGCTTGCAACCTTTTCCAATCGTGCAGTGTCATATGAAAGCTTGTTGAACATCCTTAAGCAAATCAGGCTATGGGATACATCGAAGTGGAAGACTTCATAAATACCGACCTCTTTTGGTTCCTCCATTTCCAGTGACATGACAGCACACGAGCGCTTTGCATTTCGCCTCCGTCAAAAACCAGCCCCAACGGCCGGGATTCGATTAGGCTCAGTAGTCGAGCGGCATAGCCATAGCCACCGCACCTTGAGTCCATATATTAAAATCTCTTATGACAATATCATTCAATGATCATATGACCAAAATACCTTCATATAACTTATATGGAAGCAGAGATGCAAGAAAGACAAAAATTATTCCCTAGCTCTAGAAGACACCAGTTTCTATGCCTTCCTTGGGTGCGTTTATTTTTCACCGGGGTCATAAATAGAATGCAATTAATGAAACATTTATTTCACTGTGAGTAGGTTACAAGTGCATTAAACTTGCATTTTTAAATCTTTTAGAGCACCGTTTTTGTGCAACCGTTTAGCAGTTGAGCGGCACCGCTGTAGGCCACCTCGTCATGGACAAGTTCTCCTAAGAAGAAGACCGTTTAACGAGAGGCTCAGATGTCGAGTCTGTTGTTTCTCTCCTGAAAGTTCGCTTTGGCTG
>JAJIZL010037851.1:31791-52538 GCA_023969395.1 Amblyomma maculatum
TAGAGTGCGAAGTCTAGCGAGTCGACGAGCTTCTTCAGCCAAAGAGAAAGTTTGCGCTAGTGAAGTTTCAGCAGGGAGTGAGAAAGGCAGAAACATGTCCAAAGTGCTTCGTGGAGGTCGTGCATAGAGAAGAAAAAACGGACTGTAGCCTGTCGTTTCGTGCTTAGCAGTGTTAAATGCGTATGTTATAAACGTAAGGACTTCATCCCAGTTTTTGTGGCGGGAGTCGACGTACATTGCGAGCATGTTGCTAAGCGTCCGATTGGTGCGTTCGGTAAGACCGTTTGTTTGTGGGTGGTAGGGAGTTGAATGGCGAAAATGGGATGAGCAGAGGCGAAGAAGTTCTTCTACAACTTCTGCCGTAAAGTGTCGGCCACGATCGCTTATTAACACACTAGGAGGCCCATGTCAAAGAATGATGGACCGTAGGAGGAACGCCGAGACATCAGAAGCAGTGGCTGACGGTATAGCAGCAGTTTCACGGTACCGCGTAAGATAGTCTACGCACACTATGACCCAGAGGTTTCCGTTGGAGGAACGGGGAAACGGTCCTAGAAGGTCAATTCCCGCCTGTTTGAATGGGGTTCGTGGTGGCGTTGTAGGCTGAAGATGACCCGGCGGTGAGCAGGTTGGGTGCTTGAAACGCTGGCACTGGAGGCAGCTGGCCACATAACGTTGAGTAGTTTGACGCATCTTCGGCCAATAAAAACGTTCATTAGTCCTGTGCAATGTTCTTGCGAAACCCAAGTGTTCAGCTGTGGCATCGTCGTGCATTACCCGACGAACCTGACACCTAAGACTTGTAGGAACTACCAGAAGAAGCCGCGCACCTACTGACGAGTAGTTCTTCCTGTATAGTACACCGTCACGAATGCAGAATGAGGTCGTAGGGTTCCGGGAACTTGCTGCCTTAAAAAGCGGTGCCAACTCGTTGTCGTGCCGCTGCGCAATCTTGAATTCACCAACATCAGGGAAACTTGTAGAGATAGCAGCTATATATTCATCCAAGACCTCATTGTCGCAATCAGTAGTTTCAAGTGGCAACCGTGACAAGCAGTCAGCATCACCGTGCTTACGGCCACTCTTAAAAGACACACTAAAATTGAATTTTTGAAGGCGCAAAGCCCACCGCGCAAGGCGTCCACAGGGCTCACGAAGGTTTACAAGCCAACATAAGGAATGATGGTCCGTCACAATTTTAAATGCACATCCATAAAGATATGACCTAAACCGTTGCACACCGAATACAACAGCTAAGCATTCCTGTTCTGTTACAGTGTAATTACGCTCAGCCTTGCTCAAAGAACGGCTTGCATACGGAACGACATGTTCATTGCCATTGTGGCGCTGTATGAGCACAGCACCAATTCCAACTGCGCTGGCGTCAGTGGGAAGTTTTGTTGGAGCTGATGGACAGAAGTGGCGTAGTACTGGTCCTGATGTCAAAATAAACTTTAACTGACGAAAGGCGGAGTCACAATCGGCAGTCCACTTGAAAGGCACATCTTTTTGCAGAAGACAAGTAAAGGGATATGCTAGATCAGCAAACTTCGGAACAAAACGCCGAAAATATGAGCAAAGCCCCAAAAAACTCCTGAGCTGTTTTAACGATTTCGGCGGTTTAAAACAAGTGACAGCTTCGATCTTTTTTGGATCAGGCCTGATTCCATCGTCTATAAGATGTCCAAGTACCACAGTCTGGCGTTCTCCAAAACGACATTTCTTGGAATTGAGTACCAGACCAGCTTTCTCGATACACTCCAAGACAATCTCTAATCGACTGTTGTGTTTATGAAAAGTTGTCCCGAATATCACTACATCGTCCAAATAACACATACAAATGTGCCACTTCAGCGCGCGCAAAACTGTATCCATGAATCTTCGAACGTGGCTCAAGCGTTACATAATCCAAACGGCATCACATTAAATTCATACAGCCCGTCTGGGGTGGTGAATGCCATCTTTTCTTTATCTTCCGGGTGCATGGGGATCTGCCAATAGCCTGATCGCAGGTCAACTGAGGAAAAATAGAAGGCGGAATGTGAACAATCAATGGCGTCGTCAATACGTGGCAGGGGATACACGTCCTTCTTGGTAACAGTATTCAAACGTCGATAACCAACACAAAATCGCCATGTGCCATCTTTCTTTTTGACTAGAATCACAGGGGCAGCCCACGGACTAGACGATTCCTGAATGATGCCCTTATGCAGCATGTCATGAACTTGTTCTTCGATTGTTTGGCGCTCTGATGGGGATACACGATAAGGCTTCTGGCGGATTGGATCAGCAGTTCCTGTATTGATTCGGTGCTGAGTACGGGACATGGGAATCCGTGGTGGCGAGTCCCGAGAGAAATCGAAAGCCGGAGTATGTTTCGCCAGAACTTCCACTAAACTGTGACGGTCACTTGTTGGCAGGGATTTGTTAATCGTGGCTAGAAATTTTGTCTCATCTTCTTCTGAGCATGCGGTAGGCTGGGAATTGTCTGTGCTGATCACGGCCACTGATTTAAAAGTGTCTTCGTCAAAGTTGGCAAGTTTTAGACCACGTGGTAATACAGCAGGTTCGTTAGAGCAGTTAGTCGTCCACAAAGAAGAATGGCCATTCATGACTGAGATAATGCAGCGGGGAATCAGAATACTTTTCTTCACGCATTTGAGGGTGAGTGGTTCAACCAGAGCGTCGAACGCATCACTGGCACAGCTGGAACTAACAACTCGTATAAACGGTGCTGACATTGCAGGAATGACTATGTCTTCCGAAACCGAAAGCGTGCTAGGATGGGTCCGCGAATTTTCACGCAAAGCAGATTCAGTTCGAGTGCTCACAGAAATGTCTCCATTGCGAAAGTCGAGAGTGGCCCCACATTGCTCCAGAAAATCGAGTCCAAGAATTACGTCATGCGTTGATCGAGTAAGTACTGCGAATTCAGTTCGGAATGTGTGGCCGGCGATAACAAGATTCACGGAACAGACTCCAAGTGGGTTAAGCGGTTCGCCACCAACACCACATAATGTTGTCGTAATATCCCAAGCAAACATAATTTTGCGACCAAGGCAGTTTTTAAAAGCGAGACTTATAATAGAAATAGTTGCACCTGTGTCCAACAACGCCATAGCACGTACACCGTCCACAAACTTTTCAATTCGGTTCTTTAACATCGAAACGGGCAGAGGTATGGGTAAGCTAGATTCATTTGCGACCTCAACTCCATCGGCCGCACTCACTAGTTTCCCGGAGGTGGCGAACGTCGTCGGGGAGAAGGGGATTGTCGTAGGCGCCGAGATGGTGGTGTCAGGCTACGGTCAGAGGCCGGTGATTCGTTTCGGTTCAGCACCATTCTGCTTTCTTGTCGGCTAGCTGTTGATCTGTACTCATTCCGGCCAGGTGTTCTTCTATATGAATCATCATTTTCAGCAGGAAGCCTTGTACGAGAGTTCACCCACTGTCGGCGATACTGCTGGTACGGACGACGGTTGCGGCAAAAGCGGGAAATGTGGCCGATCATCCCACAGGCATAACACACTGGCGGCTCACGTTCATTCGATGAATAAGGTTCGTCGTCGCTTGTATTAAACGTTTCATGCTCTGGATGTGGTCGACGAGGAGGACGAGAGTGCTCGCTGTTGTAGGAGTTGATGTTGAGAGGCTGGGTGTTCGGGCGATGAGCAGCAGAGCGTCGGGTGTCCGAAGGAGACGTAGCAAAGGGATCATAACAGGTAGAAGATGGGCTGTCAGACGAAGAGGTGCTCCTGTAGACGGGTGTGACGTGGCCCCCAATACCTTGATGTCTCCGAAGCTCTTCGCGGACGATCTGGCGAATTGTATCTGCCAGGCTTGTCGTTTCAGACACATCCACACTAGCGACAGTTGTCACATTAGGCAGCCGACCAAACTTCGAAATGATACGGCGTCGCTCCAAAGATTCAAACGTGCGGAAGTGTCGTCTTACATCAGCGGTGGTATTCAAATCGTCCTTGCAGATAAGAAAGTTGTACACGTCTTGCGCTATTCCTTTCAGGAGATGACCCACTCTGTCTTCCTCAGTCATCCGAACATCAACTATTCTACCCAGCTTGAGGACTTCTTCTATGTAAGTTGTGCAGGTCTCCCCCGGTACTTGCGCTCGTTGAGCCAGAGTCTGTTCGGCGCTTTTTTTTCGAGCATCGGCATCACCAAATCCCGCTCTCATTTCTTCCATGAAGCAATCCCAGGTGGTAAGAGATGCTTCATGATTGTCAAACCATGTTAGCGCAGTTTCTTCAAGAAAAAATACCGCATTCGCCAACTTGGTAGTCGCATCCCAGCGGTTGTATTTGCTCACCCGATTGTAGTGGGTGAGCCAGTCATCCACGTCTTCCCCGGGCTTGCCATAGAAGTGCCGGGGTTCCCGATAAGACTGTGCGGTGGTCGGATGAGCTGCTGGCGTGTGCTGCGTTGAACCATCTGCTTGCGCCATCTCCGTCCGAAGGGGGGGTAGCCCAGCAATTCTTCTGCTCCGGCGAAGTAGGAGAGGTTCCGTGGTGATCTGTAGCCCGCAAACTCCACCACACTTGTTACGACGTTTATTTACACAGATGGTAGGATACGCTGGAGATTAGCACACTACAGCGGACAGACCCAGCTTACTCGTCCTCTTTTCCTTGTTATGCCAAACCTCATCTTCCTTCAATAAGGACCGCGGGAAGTGCGTGACAATATATTGGCGCATTCGAATTGCTGACTTTGGTGAGAAAGGATTAGACCCAAGTAAGAACTGAAGGGTTAATATTTAAGAACAAAAGCTAGGAAAAAACACTCATATGTGGAAAGTTGTCGAATGCTTTCTCAAAAGCAATGAACGCCGCGCCTACAGGAATGTCAATATCAATAGGAAAGCTCACGTAATTAACAAATAGGGCTAGTTGCGTTTCTTAAGATTCACCCTTTAAGAAATATTGTTGGCTAGGATGAAAAAATTGAGAGGTACAAAACATTTAATTTGCTCCAGTAGATTACATGTTCTATTAACTTCGAGACAACACTAATACATTAATTCATCCCGCATTGCTTTTAGGCCAAGAAGCACTTGTTGATTTTTCACTTGTTTACGGATTTTTAAAGGAAGCCAATGTTTTAAACCAAATCTGAGCATCATTACTGTAGCCACTTGATCGTCTAACCTTGCGGTTGGCGCATGATAGCCACAGTTGCTTATGCGCCATAAAACTCCATATAACTAACTAACTAATACACGAGATAGGACGGTAGCTGTGACACGCGAAAGAACGACCTTTTTTTTTTGGAAACGGAATTATTTTAACAACTTTACATTCAGCCGGCACCACCTTAAGTGAAAGAGAGTGCTGAAATATGTGAAACAAGGTGAGAATCGTGACGGTTTAAATGTTCTTTAGTAATTCGGAATTGGTTCTAGCGATGCCAGCTGAGAACGCGGCGATTCGATGAGCTTTATTATGTTATAAGGGTCGAACGTAATGTCCGGCATTGGGGAATGAAAGAGGTAAATAACTTCAAGTGCGTCGTCATCCGATTGATTTGTTAATAGAGCAGAAAATGTACTATTCCATAATTCTACAGATTTATCATTATATACTAGGCAGACTTGAGTGTAATGTAAATATAAAGGCTTCAAGCTTTTTGTATTATTAACACTCTAGAGTATTTAGCGTTTACAGTGGAGCATTGCGGGCAAAGTGATGTGCAGAATCAATGTTCAATCTGTCGAGAAATGGACAGATTGAACATTGATATCTTTGGTATCAGCGAGCTCAAGTGGACCGGAATGGGAGAATTTAACTCCGGGGACCATTATGTCTTTTATTGTGGGCACGAATCCAAGAGAAGGAATGGGGTCGCTCTCATAGTAAACAGAAGAATGGGCAAATCAGTGCTAGGGTACAACCCCAAAAACGACCGAATGATTTCACTTCAGATTCAAGGTCACCCTTTCAACGTAACAGTCATCCAAGTGTATGCACCGACCACTACTGCTGACGAAGCTGACGTTGAGAGATTTTATGCGGACCTACAATGCCTTTTAGACCGCACCCCATCATCAGACGTCGTTTTTCTCATAGGAGACTGGAATGCTAAGGTCGGGAGTGAAGAAATATCCGGAATTATAGGCAAGTTCGGTCTTGGCGAGCCAAATGAAGCTGGGCAGAGGCTAGTAGAGTATTCTCAAGAAAAGAACCCGACCATAGCGAATTCTCATTTTCAACAGCGCAAGAGGGACTTCACCGGACGGTCTGTACAGAAACCAGATCGATTATATTCTTTGCCGGCAGAGATGAAGAAGCGCTATACAAGCAGTAAAAACAAGGCCTGGGGCCGATTGTGGCACCGATCATCAGCTTCTTGTTGCCAAAATTAAGCTTCGATTGAGGAAAACGCAGCAAACTAGAAGGCCTTTCTGGTATGATCTGGATCAAATTCCATTATAATATGCTGTGGAAGTGAGGAATCGATTTCAAGAATTTTATTTATTTATTTTTTATTAATAATACTGCAATCCCAGGAAGGGATTTTCGCAGGGTGAGCATACAGAAAATAGGTAAGTACAAATATTAAGAGAAAAAAAAAGTACAAAGGCCACAAATTAATAATAAGCAACAAAACACAACAGCAAAAATGAAAGGCTCAATGACTTAACACAACAAAAAAGTACACTAAAGTTTGGGGCATATAAATACACTACTATCAAGTCATCAGTGAACATGGTCAACAGGGAATTAATTAAATGGAGAAGGAGCACCAGAACGATCACAATATTAAATTCAGTTCAAAAATGGGAACCGGGAATTCATGACAGAGGGCATTATTGTGCACTGAGGTTGCCGATTAATGATGTTACAGATAGCTATAAGACTTCGTCGTTAGTAAGTTGATTCCACTCCGTTACTGTTCGCGGAAAAAAAAGAATATTTAAAGCAGTTATTACGCTGGGTGAAAGGGGTGATTGTAAGATTGTGACGTTGTCTTGTAGAATAACCTGAAGAGAAAGGTATTAGTCCATCAATGTTAATTTTAAAATGACCTTTGACCAATTGGTATAAGAACTTAAGTCGAGAAACGCGATTCCTTTCGGTTATAGATATTAAGCAGCCCTGTTTAAGAGGTCACTTACTGATGTGCGTCCATAGCTACTGTAAACAAAATGTACTGCTTTCTTTTGTATTTTTTCAATTTTATTTACGTTTGTTTTGGTGAATGGATCCCAAATTATTGCCGCATAATCTAATATTGGAAGGACAATCGATTTATACGCTAGAAGCCGAACTTGGGGTGTGGAAAGTCTCAATGCACGCCTAAGAAAAAAAAGTTTACGGTTTGCATTATTTACAGTTTGATCAATATGTTTAGTCCAGTCAAGGTTGTTAGTAATCCATAGCCCTAGATATTTGTAGTGTGAGACTTCGGAAAGAATGTTGTTATCAAGTGAATACTGAAACATCAGTGGACTTTTCTTGTGAGTGATTCTCATATACAAGGTTTTTTGAAAGTTGATAGGCATCTGCCATGCATCACACCAGGCGCTAATTTTCTGAAAAGCCTCATTAAGTTTTACCTGATCTGACATATGTTTAATTTCGGAGTATATATCCGCGTATAGTTTAATATTAACTGGAATGTCTTTCACGATGTCGTTAATGTAAATGATAAACAAGAGTGGCCCAAGCACTGAGCCCTGAGGGACGCCAGAGTCAACAAAAACAGTTTGAGACGAATGTTGAGAGGAATTAGATCTAGAAGACAGATAGCCCGAAGAGATGTGGACTGATGTTCGTGATATAATACAAGAAGTTGCTACTAAGGTAGTTCCAAAGTAAAATAAATGCAAGAAAGCAAACTGGTTATCTGAAGGGGCTTTGCAAATAGCGGACGAAAGGATGGCAAAAGTTATGGGCGAAAGAGAACGATACAAGGTTCTCAATGCGAATTTTCAGAAAATAGCAAGGAGAGATAAGAATGCCTTCCTGAACATACTGTGCCAAGCAGTTGACGACAACAGCTAATTAAGGAACACAATACCTCTGTATAAGAGAATCAAAGATATCAAAGGAAGCTTCTGTGCTAAGCTGGGCGTGATTAAGGACAAACGAGGCAAGGACCTCACTGAAGCCTCAGAGATAAAGAAGTGGTGGCAGGAATACACAGAACTGTACAAGAAGGAACCGAATGTGCAAACCCAACGTAAGACGGTTGTGATTACTGATCTTGAGCCGGGCATCCTGAAGAGTGAAGTTGAATGGGCCTTAGCCAGCCTTGCTAAGAACAAAGCTAGCGGAACTGATGGCATTCCAGCTGAGTTGCTTCAAAACATCAACCATGACACTGTTAACATTCTGCATACATTATGTCAGAAGATTTGGACAACCCTGCAGTGGCCACAGGACTGGAGAAGGTCAGTTTACATCCCCATTCCAAAGAAAGGCAGTGCCAGAGATTGTTCCAACTACCGCACGATCGCGCTTATTTCGCATGCTAGCAAGGTGATGTTGAAAATCCTCCAAGGTAGGCTGCAGCGGTATGTGGAGCGGGAGCTTCCGGACGTGCAAGCTGGGTTTCGCAAGGGCAGAGGAACTAGAGACCAAATTGCCAACCTTCGCTGGATCATGGAAAAAGCAAGAGAGTTCCAGAAACCCATCTATTTCTGCTTCATTGATTATGCGAAAGCGTTTGACTGCGTAGATCACAGCAGATTGTGGCAAGCTCTCCAAGAGATGGCAGTTCCAATTCACTTCATCTGTCTCCTCAGGAACCTGTATGAAAGACAAGAGGCCACAGTCACAACTGGGTATGGTCTTACTGATTGGTTTGCGATTGAGAAAGGAGTGAGGCAAGGCTGCATACTGTCGCCCTGCCTATTTAACCTATATGCAGAGTGCATCATGAGGAAGGCCGGTCTGGACGAGTCTTCAGCTGGAGTGAAGATTGCTGGAAAACGTATCAACAACCTTAGATATGCGGATGATGCCACTTTAATGGCAGAAAGTGAAGCGGAACTCAAGAGACTTCTGATGCGCGTACAAGAAGAGAGTGAGAAGTTTGGGCTTAAACTGAACATTACAAAGACAAAGATCATGGCGTCTTGCCCTATCAAGTCTTGGAGCATTAATGGACAAGAAGTGGAAGCTGTGACAGATTTTCTGTTCTTGGGCTCCAAGATTACCTCGGAAGGAGACTGCAACCATGAAATTACTAGACGCCTGCTTCTGGGAAAGAGAGCAATGGTTAGCCTTGACCGCCTAGTAAAGAGCAGAGACATTAGTCTGCCAACCAAGATCCGTATAACTCATGCTATGGTCTTTCCAGTTGTGATGTATGGATGCGAGAATTGGACTGTGAAAAGGCTGACCGCCGAAGAATTGACGCGTTTGAATTGTGGTGCTGGCGAAGACTCTTGAGAGTTCCTCGGACTGCCAGAAAATCAAATCAGTCGACATTTGACGACCATAAACCCTGACTGCTCATTGCAGGGTCAAATTCTAAAGTTAAAGCTCAGCTACTTTGGTCATCTGATGAGAACAGAGGAGTCGCTGGAGAAAGATTTGATGTTGGGAAAGGTTGAGGGTTGCCGGAGAAGGGGTAGGCAGCGAACACGATGGTTAGATGGCATCCTCGAGGCACTGTAGGTGAAGTTATGTGATGTTATGAAGATAGTGAGAGACCGGAAAGTGTGGCGTGACATGGTCCATAGGGTCACGAAGAGTCGGACATGACTGAACGACTGAACTGAACTGAACTGATGTGCAGAATACTCGCTTTGCTTTCGCTGATGGTTACTCGAATATCTCTTCAGATGTAAAATACCTAAACCAAGCACTAATGCGATTAGTGAGTTTAACTGTTCGATATAGAAGTTTCTTTGTATTCAGAAGGGGCTTTATAGGTGCGTTGAGCCATGGTGATAAAGAACGCTCAGATATTTTGATTGTAGGAAAGTGTGTGCAGCGATCTAGCGCGAGGCTGCCGCAGAGGGGGCCCATAACTAAACTGCATGTGTGTCTTTTTTTTAGTTACACTCAGTACAATTTTTTTATTTGCTGTTTCCGTTCTTTCTTTGATGTTTTTTATTTTGGTATGGGGGGGGGGGGCAAATGGTCGAGGACATTGTTGAAGCTAATATTTCAATTTGGCCTTTAGTTTCCCATGGGAAATCTAGTTCTCAAATTATTATTTTGATAGTTACGGTCATGGATAGGTTCCCTACGCAGACGCACAGCCTAACTTTGTGTCAAAGCACGCACGTTATAGCAGATTGCAAAACACTGCGAACAATCTACACTTTCTATTACATTGTGAGCACTACACTCCCATCGCAAACATTTGAAAATAAGCATATATCGGGCTAATTTAGAGTTTTAGGCTCCTGTAAGGATTGTGGTGCTTATCGTTAGTGATGAGACTTGCTATATCAAATAGTTACGACCTGTTTGAAATCAGTTATGAAGTCTTTAGAATTTATAATATTTCTTTTTATACACATTTTACATAGGTACTGTGCTTCCAAACGTCCTGCAAGCAAATATGGAGAAAATAAGGGAGCAAGTTGTAGTAGCCATGTCTCCTGGCCTCGCTATTGACAAAAATAAATTGTTTTGCGCGACACCTGAGAAGTGTACAAATTCTCATACGGGAGCTGCAACCCTTGACGGATGTGCTTTAGATTAATTAATAAAATAATTTAAGATGGAGAATCACTGGTGTATTAGACAAGAGTTAAAAAGGAAGTAATTTTCAAAATACAAGCAAACCTAACATTCGCCTTAGCTAAATTTTCCGGGTTTTTCGCTTTCTCATTTCACTCGCCCAATTAATACTCACGGCGGAGCTAAAACTAAGAGCGTACATGAGCAAATCACTATATAATTATGCGGAAGATGGCTTCTGATAGTTTCGTCGATTCTCTAACACGCTTTCGCTAAAGTTGACCTGTATCCAATAATCTGGGACCCGTACGGGTTTCGCAGAAATGGAATGAAGAACAAAGATACCGGAAGCAGGCTGGCAAAGGACGCAGTCCTTCTTCATCATTACCCCCAACTATAGTGCTTTTCCCTTGGTCCCTATCTCTGCCCACCCCTTTCTCTCCATCGGCAGGCGTTATACAATAGCGTGGAGGAAATGGCGAGGTTGATCAATTGTTTCCTGCCTATGTTTGGCTGCACAGCCAGGTAGCTGTCTTGTATAGGTTGTAAAGCTCTTTGATGCAAAGAAGAAACCGGGGCCCCTTTTGGTGCTGTTTGTGTTGCTTGCTTTACAACGCCATTCTGTAGAGGAAACATGTTTGATTAATTTTTTTTGTATGAATATAACAGCGGGACATAATATATTTTTCTACGGGATACAATTTACAGTGCATTTTCAATTTATCCAATTGCTCACGCGCCTGCTAGTGGAAATTTTATCCGCTGCAGAGAACCACCATGTTGTGCCAATACCGCGAGTAATATGTGATATTGGTGCTATAACAAATTGAAATTATATAATCCGAAATACGCCTGTTCCGGCAAATGCAGATGGCCGCCATAATTCAAAAAATTTTAGCAAACAAGCAAAATATGCTGTCAGATATGTTGCAGGGCCCCTTACAGTAAATCATACATTTCTTTTCTTTTTTTACTTGTCCTTAGTAATTCACCAGTATAAGAAAATGTTTATTTTAACGGTTAAGGACTTGGGTTTAAAAACTGCAGGCCAGATATCTGCGTTGTCTTTGCTGATGGGTCTTGCAGCAAATCGAATATTATGTAGAGTATAGGGCACAATTATTGCAGGCATTTACGAATGAAATATCAATCAGCTTTTATTTTTAAGTTTAAGGGGAACATTTTATTGCGTAATTGAGGGCGTGTATTATAGATATGCTGCCATGTTTTTTTTCTTTTGTGACCCGATAGTGCGGTTCGAAATGCCAACTGTCAAACAGACGCATTGCATTGCAGTAAACCTACTTTAATAGTAGGTTTACTGCATTGCATAAAACACGTTGAAGCCGTTAAGCGCTGACCTGCCGCTAAAAATGTTTAACCCACTTGAACCTTATCAAATACACAAACGGTGTCTGCATTTAACGCATGAGAAGCGCGCTTAAGTTCATTTCAATATTTGGAAATTTCAACAAGCCAAATCACCAAGGTTTTAAATACATATCTTAGGCGTTCGAAAATTTGAACCGCACAATCGAATAATCAATTTTTAACCGGGCTCGCCTTCAGTGGTGATGACTTTCGATTTCGCTGTATGAGGTGTCCTAAAGAAACCGGCCAGTAGGTTTTAAAAGAATGCTTTTTTTTTTCAGATATTAAGACGGCTTCCACGGCGCAATTGCATCCAGTGCTGCTGGACATTATAAATAGAATATTATTCTTAAATATTATGCGGAAGAAAACATTTCTTGTGATTAACAATTAAATATTATAACTGGCATCACGTTGGGATAAAAGTTTTGTAGCCGGCCAATATTATCACCCGTCCAAGTTTTTATGATTCAGAAAATGCGACTACCCACGGTTCTTTACATCAAATAGTTTTGTCCATCTCGCTCGATTAGGTGCGCTTTTCAAAAAAGTCGCTCTAAGCACTACTCCAGTACCGTCAAAAAATATATCATAGCACTCACCTCCCTGCCGCCTTTCTTGCGTGTTCGCCGCTGCTTCCTGCGGCGGCCGAAACGTCAATAAATAGTTTTATTCACCAGATCATGACGGACAGAGTAGCTGAATGATATTTGTGCCACTGACTGACGGTGTGGTGTGCAGTGCCCAGGAGCGAGTTCTTTGAAAAGGAGCGAGTTTTGGAACGAGATAGACAAAAAGCGTTGAGCACATTTACGGGGATATTTTGTTTCGGAAGTATTGGAAACTGACATCACTATACACAAACCACTGCTACAAATTGCTGCGAAATGCAGAAGCTGAAAATGTTTTAGTCAAAAAATCCTTAACCGACAAAATAATTAACATTTTCTTATATTCTCTAATGTGCACCAACATGTGTAGAGGTGTCTCGCAGAAGCCGTGTTCATATATAGGTATCTAAAACCCTACCTTTCAAAGCTATGCAACCCTTGAAACACTTCGTGTAATATGGTCCAGTATTATACGAAGCCAAATGTTCTTATTAAATTTAAGTAAATAACTGTGTACTCATCATGCTTTTTCAGGCACATATTCTCTTGCTGTAAAATCGACCTTAATAGTCTGTATACAGACGTGTCTCTAAATGTTCCAAATGTGTTTTAAGCCGTGAAAAAAATCTGCCCGGATAGGCCACGTAAACGAGTCCTTCACACGGAGGTCTTGAGTAATTTGCCTATAATAGTCAATACCTGTTGTGGATTACCAAAGTATCCACCAGTATACATAATTTCGGAAAGAGGTAATCCCATTGCAAGTCTGCAGGCAACGTACCTCAGCATTAGGCTTTGTACACATAGCAGGACAACAAGAGCGTACAGTGTATGACTCTGCATTGCGACCCTCTTCTGGCTTTTCTTTTTATTATTTTCGCTCTGAAAGAAACAAAACAAGCACACGGCGTATCAATCATTCGGAAGCAGTTGTCTACCGAGAGTAAATCATTATTATGTACCCCTACAATATATCGCGAGCTCTTAATGTGACGCTTATTCTCGACAGCGCCCAGTGATCGCATTCTAGCGAACACTAAACCTTGTATCGTCGACGTTAAAGAAGTCGCAATATTTTAGACAATGAACACCGGTGAAGCTCTCCAATTTCTAAATTCGCGATGGATGCAATGGATGGATGGATGGATGGATAGAATATAGGAGCGTCCCCTTTGAAACGGGGTGGTAGCAGTAGCTATCATGCTCATTTTTCTCCCTATATCTTATATATTGATTTAGATTGGTTAACTAAATCATCCTTCTATTTATTAAATTTTTGTTTCTACATTACTAACATTATGTCACTTCTCTGCTTTTAAGCCACCAATCTTCCAGTCGTTTTTTGCTAGTTTCCACCACCGGTTCATTCACCCAGCCACTGGTATCTAAACCCCAGATCTTCAGGAACTTCCGGATGGATACCATTACATTCGAGTATAATATGGTCAATTGTTTCACGGGAGTTACCACATACAGCACATGCGTCATCTTCATTGTTGAATTTCTTTTTGTAGCTGCGTGCTCTAAGGCACCCTCACCTAGCTTCAAAATGTAGGGCACAGTCTCTTGCGTTATCAAAGAAATCTTCCTTCCTGATCTGCATTTTCCACTTTCGGTATAATTCCACACTGTTTCTTTTCCATCGAATTTACCCAATTTTTACCTTCTGTGTTTTTCACCTCTTGCTTAATGCTCTTTATTTCTCCGTCCTTGTGACTAGCACACTTACTAGTTAGTTTCCTAGTTCTTTTCCTCCATTGTGAGTCAACGCTTTTAAAGTACAGGCAATTAGGTTTTAGGTACAGCTGCCCATCTGTTACTGTCCAATTTCCTCAGGCGTTCCTCATACAATATTTTACTCTGAGCTTCCCGTACTTCGAAAGATGCCCAGCCCATATCTCCCTCTACCGCCTCATTTGTGGCTTTGCCACGGGCACCCCGTGCTAATCGTCCAAAGGATCTCTGATTTATTTCTAATGTCGACTGTACCTCTGATTTTAGGCACAAAACCGCGTTTCCGAAAGTAGGTCCGGGCACCATATAAGTCCTTTCCAAAAAGCCCTCAAAACCTCATACCTGTTGTATCCCCACAATGCCCTATGCTTCATTATCTCGGCACTCCTTTGCTCTTTAGCCTTAATTGATTGCTCATGCTTTCCATTGTATGCCAATCCTTCCTTTACCCATACCCCCAGATATTTGTATTCTGCTACTCTAGCTATTTCATGGCCTTGTATTTTAAGACCTTAAATAGTTGAGCCGTTGAAATTCATCAGCCCCGACTTAACTGCGCTAAAACCGAAGCCTAGAGCGCCCCCTTCGTCTCCGCAATACTTAACTAGAGTTTGCAATTCTTCCAGACTCTCAGCTAGCAGCACAGTATCGTCTGCATACATCAAACCGGTTAGGCGCTGCTCTACCGCCTTTCTACCTAATGTTTACGGCAGGTTAAAACCAAGGTTACTAACTTGTACCCTCCGTTCCAGGTTTATCACATAAAGCATGAACAGCAGCGGTGATAGACAGCCTTGTCTTAATCCTTTGCATAGTTTGACATCTTCCGTACTTCTTATCCCTTCCCATGCAATTTCGCTTATTTCTTCTTATCCCTTCCCATGATATGAACTTTGTTATCCCGGTATATTTCCTGTAGGAACTCTATTATCTCATAACCGATACCTTCTTCTTTTAATATGTTCCACAGGAGTTCCCTGCTTACGTTGTCGTACGCCCTGTTATGTCCAGGAAGGCCAAATACAAAGGTTTATTTTCCACCCTAGATATTTCGATGAATTGGGTAAGCACGAACAGGCTATCATCTAAGCGCCTACCATTTCTAAAGCCATTCTGAAGTTCTCTGGGTATCTTGTTACTTTCTACCCATGCTTGCAGCTTTAATTTCACCGCCTGCATGGCCAACCCGACCGTAACAAATGTTATGGTAATCGGCCTGTAGGATTTTATGTGCATATTTTCTGCTTTCCCTTTATAAATCAAATTCATTTTACTTTGCCGCCAGCTGTCTGGAATTTGTTTATTCGTTATGACTTTTTCCAGAGCTTTCAACAACGTTTCCTTACTTTTTGTACCAAGTTCATTAATCAGCTTAATCAGAATTCCATCTATTCCTGCAGATGTAGTTTTAGGAACATTTTTTTCGGCCTTTTTTCAGTTTAGATTGGTCAGTTCTAAGCTGCTTTTTATTCTGCTACCTTGTGTTGCTTCCTGATTTGCGGAGATTACCCTATCGTCGCTCTTAAATGACTCGGCTATAACTGATGTAATGTAGTGCACTGCGTTGTCTCCCTTTAAACAATTTCCCTCGCTATCTTGAATCTGATCCTGCTTTCTTAGATTCTTGTTTCCTAGCCAGCTTGTATGGCTCCAGACTTTTCTTGCTCCGCCTCTAGAGGGCATCGTGTATGTCAGCCATCCAGCGATCGGTGGACTGGCTTATTTTACTTTGGACGAGGGTCTGTACCTCAAGTTTTTTTTGTCGATATGATTCTCATATTTGGTCGATTTCCTCCTGAGATGCCTGTGCTTTCGTTTCCATTTGGTATTCCCTTGAAGCAGCGCGTCGTTGTTCATAGCTTCCCTGATTTCCTGATTCCACCAGCTCCGTGGCTTCCTCTTTCCATTCCAGCGGTTTGCTACTTTAACCTCCTTAATTTTCCTCCTTATGAGTAGTTCTACCTGTTCATAATCCAAGTGTTCCATGGTGCTTTTCTCTATTGCTTTCTCTATGTCTGCTGCTATCTGCACTATTTGATCGTCGTTTTATTTTGCGTTTACTTTTTGTCTAAGTTCTATTTCTCTTTTTATCAAGGGCCCCATCTGCAGACTAATATGTTTATGATCGCTTTTTTGGGACCTTGCTCTAAATTTCCTGCTACATTAGACAGTTGTCAATGGTCGTCTGCCTGTTGCGGAATTCCCACGTGATTTGGCTTTCGCATTTTGTTTCTCTATTTACTATAACTAGATCGTGTCACTCACAGAAATCTAGCATTAGCTTTCCGTTACAATCTGTGTATCCATCCAGATCGTCGATGTGGCCGTTCATATTCCCCAGCAGAATAATATTGGCCCCGTCTCCAAACTGGCTTATATCGTCACTGAGACATGCGAAATCATTCATTAGAGCACCTCACTAATTGACTATGCTCGTGTGAGGAACAATGACATAATTTCATTCTTACTTTTTAAATCTTTAAATACTTGTAAGTGGCATTGTTCTGTCTTCTATTTTGTGCTCATTTCTTGTAATAAAGCTAACAACAGATTCTATAACATGGCTCTTGACATGGACGTGCACATCCATAATGTCGCGATGTATGACATCGAGAGACCAGAAGTCAAGCTGAGGCAGCTAATTAGGGCAATGCGTTTGACGTAGAAGGGTGAGGTCGGAATCCAACCTTGCAAGAACCTTCTATCTTGTATTAGACATGCTGCAGTTAAGCCACGAAGACACATTCACGCAGATTGGTCAGAGCTGAACTTTATATGTTATCGCGTTATCTTTATTATAATGCGGCAGCTTGTGGCTGATGCTATAAGACTATAAGTAAGATATAGATGTATAAATAAAGCAGCGGCTGGTAAGAGAAAAACGCTGTATGCATTCAGTTCAGTTCAGTCATTCTGTCGTGTCCGACTCTTCGTGACCCTATGGACCATGTCACGCCACGCTTTCCGGTCTCTCAATATCTTCATAACATCACATAACTTCATCTGCAGTGCCTCGAGGATGCCATCTAACCATCGCGTTCGCGACCTTCCCCTTTTCCGACGACCCTCAACCTTTCCCAACATCAAATCTTTCTCCAGCGGTTCATCTCTTCTCATCAGATGACCAAAGTAGCTGAGCTTTAACTTTAGAATTTGACCCTCCAATGAGCAGTCAGGGTTTATGGTCGACAATATCGAGTGATTTGATCTTCCGGCAGTCCAAGGAACTTTCAAGAGTCTTCGCCAGCACCACAATTCAAACGCGTCAATTCTTCGGCGGTCAGCCTTTTTCACAGTCCAACTCTCGCATCCATACATCACAACGAGTTCTACGGATCTTGTTTGGCAGAATAATGTCTCTGCTCCTTACTGGCGGTCAAGGCTAACCATTGCTCTCTTTCCCAGAAGCAGGCGTCTCCTAATTTCATGGCTGCAGTCTCCTTCGGAGGTAATCTTGGAGCCCAAGAACAGAAAATCTGTCACAGCTTCCACTTCTTGTCCATTAATGCTCCAAGACTTGATAGGGCAAGACGCCATGATCTTTGTCTTTGTAATGTTCAGTTTAAGCCCAAACTTCTCACTCTCTTCTTGTACGCGCATCAGAAGTCTCTTGAGTTCCGCTTCACTTTCTGCCATTAAAGTGGCATCATCCGCATATCTAAGGTTGTTGATACGTTTTACAGCAATCTTCACTCCAGCTGAAGACTCGTCCAAACCGGCCTTCCTCATGATGCACACTGCATATAGGTTAAATAGGCAGGGTGACAGTATGGAGCCTTGCCTCACTCCTTTCTCGATCGGAAACCAATCCGTAAGACCATGTCAAGCTCTGACTGTGGTCTCTTGCCCTTCATACAGGTTCCGGAGGAGACAGATGTGGTGAATTGGAACTCCCATTTCTTGGAGAGCTTGCGACAATCTGCTGTGATCTATGCAGTCAAACGCTTTCGCATAATCAATAAAGCAGAAGTAGATGGGTTTCTGGAACTCTTGCTTTTTCCATGATCCAGCGAAGGTTGGCTGTATGCATACACGTAAGCGAATTGTCAAGGATAATATTTCGGTCTCTTTATTACAATTATGAATATGTTTATTAGATTCGCTAATTTAAACTCATAGTTACAAATTTCTCAAAACCACATCTGCAGAAATCTTGAAATTAATGGACATGCAAAAATATTTGAAAGGTTGACGTCTCCTATGTTTTTGATTTTAATGGTGCTGTGCAGATAAGACAGAGAAAAAGTAGCTGGAGTGGAAATAGAGAGAAATGTCATAAGGAAGGCAATATTACAAAAGTTGCCTTGAAAGAACGCATTTCCAATAGAAAATCATTTTTGTCAAAAAAGAATGCTTCACAGGCTGGCGATGTCGGTTTATAGGGGGCTCCGAACTAAAATTTGAAGTTTTTTTCGGGAAATTCGAAAATTAGCGGTGTACTATTCTACGCTAGGGCTGAGGGTTAACAGACGGAATGCCAACAGAAAAAAATGTGATAACGCGATGGAAATTTGTTGCCGCTGCATAAAAAGCACGAACGTTTTGATTGGGAACAGGCAAAGTACGAAAGCCCTCAACAAACAGAAAAGATATACCTTGCAAAGATATCAATGCAAATCTACAATGCTAATGAACAAGGTGGCCGACGTAAGTATATTAGGGGGAAAATTGAGCATGCTCTAAAGAATGGTCGTTGCCTGAACGCTGTGAACAGGGAATTAGGCCTAGGCAAAATGCAATGTACGCGCTTATGGAAACGCAAATATTGTCATTACTAATAAAGGCAACTTTACTAAGGTTGTAGAAACGTTCTATATGAACCTTATCCAGTAGTCGAAGTAGTCGCGACAGTAGCGAGGTCGGCAATATTGAAGAACAAGCAAAGGTTTCTCCACTAACAAAGGACGAGGTTAATAAAGCTTTAGAAGTAGAACTAGAGGAAAAGCAACTGGGTAGAATCAGGTAAATGAAGATTTCTTGAATTCCGGTGGATGTCATGATAGGAATACTGACACCCTGTATACGCAGGGCCTGGTGTCCTCGACGGTACCGGAACCACTGAAGAACGCAAATATTATCTTCACTCATAAGAAAGGGGACGTTGAGAATTTTAAAAATTACAGAAAAATTACCTTACTATCAGTATGTACAAATTATTTAATAAAGTACTCACTACTATAATCAGAAGAACCTTACACTTCAAGCAACCAAAGGATCAGGCAGGTCTTCGGAAGCAGTACTCGACCATCGATCATATCATTATATCCCCCATGTGACAGGAAAGTGCACAGAATATAGCCAGCCCCTATACTTAACATTCTTTGAATACCGGAAAGCAATTGACCGAGCCAGAACCTGAGTAGTCATGCAGGCATTGCGAAATCAGGGTGTAGTTGAGCCATATATGTAAGTACTGGAAGATATCTTATTGGCTTCCCTTCAACTATAGTTCTGTATAAAGAAAGCAACAACACTGCTGTTAAGAAAGGTGTTAGGCAAGGAGACAATCTACCAAGTACTATTAGCAGTTTGCTTTAAGGGCGTATTCAAAGACACGGAATGGGAGAAGCTGGGCATTAGGGCTGATAAAGAATATATTAGTAACCTGTAGTGCACTGACGACATTGTCTTGCTAAGCAACTCAAGGGACCAATTGCAACGAATTATTAGTTATATAGAAAGGCGAAGCAGAAAGTTAGGCCTGAGTGTTAACATGGTGAACACTAAGCTAATGCTCAACAGCCTGGGAAAGCAACAGCAGTTTAAAATACGTAGCGAAGCGCTGGAAGTACTAAGCGAATATGTCTACTTACGATATGTAGTAACGGCAGATCCGGGCCACGAAAAGGCAATGATTAGGACGATAAGATGCGGACATTGACATGGGTATCAAAATATATAATAGAAATTAGAGCCGTACTCATGAAGTAGCAAACTAGAGCAAAGAGATGTTACCCACGCCTAATGTAACCTCGTTTAGCCTGGTCAGTTGTAGAGGGTCCTGCAAAAACGAATTCATGGCCTACAAGACCGCCCGGACTCTATCATTGAAGCAATTTGAGTTTGCTTAAGGGATTAGCAGGAGCTTGTCATGGCTTGCTGTCAAATCATGCATTTATTGATGCCAGGAAAGAGGGGGTGGGTGGATGTATCGTATAATCTATTTAACAGTGACAAAATATAAAGCGAAAATATTCCACTTGCTTATTCGCACCGCAGCACTCGTACTCTACCTCACAAATACTGTCCTTCCTCACTTTCTTCAGTTTTGGAGAGAGAAGTGGAACGAGCATGCCACACAGCCTTCTATAGAAAGCCGCTGATTATCTGCTCAGAGCGCTGGTTGTATGTTTGTTTTATAAACAAAAGCTAA
>JAJIZL010037852.1:0-38392 GCA_023969395.1 Amblyomma maculatum
TATATATATATATATATATATATATATATATATATATATTTAATATCTAAACGGTTGCAGAAATCATTCTCGTTTCTAATCGTATTGTACGGTGGTAATTTCCTTTCAGGTGACAGAGCACATGGAATGTCTTGTAACCTTCGACGTTTCTTTCAGGTGAAGATTTTGAGCTCAGTGGGATCATCATAGCCTTGCGGTGAGAGGAGTAGACATTCCCATGTAACTACCAGAACCATATATGCTCGTAATCCTTCAAACCAGCGAGGCTTTGAACGGGGGTGCAGGGGTCCCATGCGTTCTATTCGTAGCTCTCTTTTTCATGTGAAAGGAACTGCCCCAGTTTACAGCTCATTTCAACTGGAAAGCGTTTTTTTTTTTTTTTTTTTATGAAATTGAACGTCCCAAAGCGACTCAGGCTATGAGAGGCGCCGTAGTGAAGGGATCCGGAAACTTCGGCCACCTGGGGTTTCTTAACGTGCACTGACATCGCACAGGACACGGGCTTTTCGCCTCCATCGAAAAGCGGCCGCCGAGGCCGGGATTCGATCGGTCCTGCATCCTTGGTCACAGCGGTCGGGCGGCCTAATAACTGCACGCCACCGCGGCAGGGCCAACTCGAAAATTCCATCTGGTCTCGTAAAGGCAAAAAAAACCCCCGCCTACAAATCACAAGTTAGGCGGATTAATTTCATGAGCGAAAGAGACATTAGTGCTGGTGCGCCATTGCTCCTCCGACCAGACAGTGTCCGACCATGTCACCTGCGTCCTGGCAGAGACATGCTCCTGATTTTTCGAGAAGGCTGCAGGCTTGAAACGGTCGACGCCGACGGCTGTTCGATCCTTTATTCGCTTAAGTATTTATGTTGCGTGTAACCTATCCAGTGCTCACCAGTGCCATCTTCCTCCATAGATGCTCACGTTGTACGTCCTGTATTACCGATTGTGTCACGCGGAACGTGACCTAACGGGAAGGGTAGGAGATATACGGCGCTACGTATGGCATCAAGGCTGCTAAAATCGACGTCTGTTAGACTGTTCAACAAGTATAGCATACAAGTAAAACTTATTATTCCCCTTCATGGATCACTGCCTTGTCGTGGCGGAGGGGCTTGCGAAACTCGATGAAGTCGTGAGCTTTGCTGTGTAGGGCCACCCAAGATAGACAGGTCACGGCAGAGAGTTCTGACAAAATGTGATTCACTGGAGAAGGTAATGGCAACCCACTCCAGTATTTCCTGCCAAGAAAACCCTATGGCCAGTCACAATACCATTAATGATATGGCGCCGGAAGATGAGCCCCCCAGGTTGGAAGGCGTCCCACATGTTACTGGGGATGAACAAAGGGCGATTCCTAGTAGCTCCAGGACGAATGAAGCGGCTAGGCTAAAGCCAAAAGGACGCTCAGTTGTGGATGTGTCGGGAAGCGGCCGGAAAGTCCGATGTTGCAAGGAGATATATCACATATCAACATGGAATGTAAGATCTATGACGCAAGGTAAACTGGATGTCGTCAAGCGAGAAATGGACAGATTGAACGTTGATATCTTGGGTATCAGCGAGCTGAAGTGGACCGGAATGGGAGAATTTAACTCCGGCGACCATTATGTCTTTTTTTTATGTGGGCACGAATCCAAGAGAAGGAATGGGGTTGCTCTCATAGTAAGCAGAAGAATGGGCAAAGCAGTGCTATGGTACAACCCCAAAAACGACCGAATGATTTCACTTCGGATCCAAGGTCAGCCTTTCAACATAACAGTTATCCAAGTCTATGCACCGACCACTGCTGCTGAAGAAGCTGGCGTTGAGAGATTTTATGCGGACCTACAATGCCTTTTAGACCGCACCCCATCATCAGACGTCGTTTTTCTCATAGGAGACTGGAATGCCAAGGTCGGGAGTGAAGAAATATCCGGAATTATAGGCAAGTTCGATCTTGGCGAGCCAAATGAAGCTGGGCAGAGGCTAGTAGAGTTTTGTCAAGAAAACAACCTGACCATCGCGAATACTCATTTTCAACAGCCCAAGAGCTGCGCCTGTACACATGGACTTCACCGGACGGTCTGTACAGGAATCAGATCGATTATATTCTTTGCCGGCAGAGATGGAGAAGCGCTATACAAGCAGTAAAAACAAGGCCTGGGGCCGATTGTGGCACCGATCATAAGCTTCTTGTTGCCAAAATTAAGCTTCGATTGAGGAAAACGCAGAAAACTAGAAGGACTTTCAGGTATGATCTGGATCAAATTCCATTAGAATATGCTGGGGAAGTGAGGAATCGATTTCAAGAATTAGATCTGGAAGACAGAGAGCCCGAAGAGATGTGGACTGATGTTCGTGATATAATACAAGAAGTTGCTACTAAGGTAGTTCCAAAGCAAAAGAAATGCAAGAAAGCAAACTGGTTATCTGAAGAGGCTTTGCAAATAGCTGAGGAAAGGAGGATGGCAAAAGTTATGAGGGAAAGAGAAAGATACAAGGTTCTCAATGCGGATTTTCAGAAAATAGCAAGGAGAGATAAGAATGCCTTCCTGAACATACAGTGCCAAGCAGTTGAGGACAACAGCCAATTAAGGAACACTGGAGCTCTGTATAAGACAATCAAAGATATCAAAGGAAGCTTCTGTGCTAAGCTGGTCGTGATAAAGGACAAACAAGGCAAGGACCTCACTGAAGCCTCAGAGATAAAGAAGAGGTGGCAGGAATACACAGAAGAACTGTACAAGAAAGATCCGAATGTGCAAACCCAACATAAGACGGTTGTGATTACTGATCTCGAGCCGGGCATCCTGAAGAGTGAAGTTGAATGGGCCTTAGCAAGCCTTGCTAAGAACAAAGCTAGCGGAATTGATGGCATTCCAGCTGAGTTGCTTCAAAACCTCAACCATGACGCTGTTAACATTCTGCATACACTATGTCAGAAGATTTGGACAACCCTGCAGTGGCCACAGGATTGGAGGAGGTCAGTTTATATCCCCATTCCAAAGAAAGGCAGTGCCAAAGATTGTTCCAACTACCCCACGATCGCGCTTATTTCGCATGCTAGCAAAGTGATGTTGAAAATCCTCCAAGGTAGGCTGCAGCAGTATGTGGATCGGGAGCTTCCGGACGTGCAAGCTGGGTTTCGCACGGGCAGAGGAACTAGAGACCAAATTGCTAACCTTCGCTGGATCATGGAAAAAGCAAGAGAGTTCCAGAAACCCATCTACTTCTGCTTTATTGATTATGCGAAAGCGTTTGACTGCGTAGATCACAGCAGATTGTGGCAAGCTCTCCAAGAGATGGGAGTTCCAATTCACCTCATCTGTCTCCTCAGGAACCTGTATGAAGGGCAAGAGGCCACAGTCAGAACTGGGCATGGTCTTACTGATTGGTTTCCGATCGAGAAAGGAGTGAGGCAAGGCTGCATACTGTCGCCCTGCCTATTTAACCTATATGCACAGTGCATCATGAGGAAGGCCGGTCTGGACGAGTCTTCAGCTGGAGTGAAGATTGCTGGAAAACGTATCAACAACCTTAGATATGCGGATGATACCACTTTAATGGCAGAAAGTGAAGTGGAACTCAAGAGACTTCTGATCCGCGTACAAGAAGAGAGTGAGAAGTTTGGGCTTAAACTGAACATTAAAAAGACAAACATCATGACGTCTTGCCCTATCAAGTCCCGGAGCATCAATGGACAAGGAGTGGAAGCTGTGACAGATTTTCTGTTCTTGGGCTCCAAGATTACCTCGGAAGGATACTGCAGCCATGAAATTAGGAGACGCCTGCTTCTGGGAAAGAGAGCAATGGTTAGCCTTGACCGCCTAGTAAAGAGCAGAGACATTAGTCTGCCAACCAAGATCCGTATAATTTGTGCTATGGTCTTTCCAGTTGTGATGTATGGATGCGAGAGTTGGAATGTGAAAAAGGCCGACCGCCGAAGAATTGACGCGTTTGAATTGTGGTGCTGGCGAAGACTCTTGAGAGTTCCTTGGACTGCCAGAAGATCAAATCAGTCGATATTGTCGACCATAAACCCTGACTGCTCATTGAAGGGTCAAATTTTAAAGTTAAAGCTCAGCTACTTTGGTCATCTGATGAGAAGAGAGGAGTCGCTGGAGAAAGATTTGATGTTGGGAAAGGTTGAGGGTCCCCGGAGAAGGGGTAGGCAGCGAACGCGTTGGTTAGATGGCATCCTCGAGGCACTGCAGATGAAGTTATGTGATGTTAGGAAGATAGTGAGAGACCGGAAAGCGTGGCGTGACATGGTCCATAGGGTCACGAAGAGTCGGACATGACTGAACGACTAAACTGAAAACTTATTATTAACGATGTCGTAGTATTTCCAACGTAAAAGTTTTACAGAGCATTGAGTGAAAAATGTCTATTTCACCTATTTTCTTCAAAGTAACTTTCGCGAGTCTACTTTTTCTTCAGCTTAAAATAGAGCTCAGGAGAATTAAAAATTCTCACGTGACTGTGCGATTCTGCATCGCGACATTAACCTATTCAAACGATACACAGTCCACAGCTGCTGTTCCGTAACGAGATCAGGAACTCCGTGTTAGTTCATACCTTGATGTATGCAGCTTCAAGCCGGGGACAGCCTTTAACGGTCATAGCGCCAAATATATTTAGACGTTCAATATATATAGTCGCGCCTATACGTACGTATGGCTGAGCATCTGCGCCAGGCGCGGCACCGAGACGTACATACATACATTTCAGCGTCCCATTAGAGATGCAGCGAGGCTGTCGGCGTAGATTCTTCTCTGACACTATATCATTTATCTTTCACTTTAACACGCTGAATTTTAAACTACCGAAAAAGTGGCGCTCGTTTTGCAAATGGGCAACACATTGACCCGATCGATACTTGGTAAACTCGAGCAAACCTGTTCTCCAGCTGAAGTCAGCTAATAAGTATAGCCCCAGAACTGAACTTGGCAAGTTCGTGCCGATCCAGCTTGTGGTCTGAAAACCTACCCCCACCCAGCTTACAGCTTCTACTAAGAGGAAGAACGAGTTCTAAAAAGAAAAGCAAAAAACTCAAGCTCGTGTAGTATCAGCACCCGGGCGGAAAAGCCTGCACTAGCATCAACCGCACTCTTGGTGAAAGCCACGTGCTTGGGGCACCTTGCGATTCGGGGCGTAATTCTCGTCACCTCCCGATGCATGCACCTCTCATCCTCATCACGAATTCCATCGCGGATCTTTGGGGTTTGGTTTTAGGGGTTTGAACATCCACAAAGCCGCCATGATAGGCGCCATAGTGCAGGCTACGGAAATTTCGACCGCCTGGGGTTCTTTAACGCGCGCTAACGTCGCACAGTACACGGGCGCCTAGCTTTTCGCCTCCATCGAAAAGCGGCCGCCGAGGCAGGAATTCGATCCCGCATCCTCGCCCTAATCATTGCGCCATCCCGGCGGAGCACGGCGCATCCCAAATACGCTGCGCACTGCTGAAGAAACGCGCACTTCCTTTTCACCAACTGATGCGATGCAACCAAAGATGGCCGAACTCGCGCCTTTGGTGACGTACCTACAACGTACACAGGTAATGGTGATCAAGGTAGACCCCACTGGCCGCCTCCTTTATATGTTTCGTCCTCCGCGAACATAGTACATTTTTTTTATCAAATCAATTGCGAATAGCGTGGCTAAAATCTGAATAGGGCAGCAATCGAATAGTGATAGAACCAACTCGAATACTAATCGAATATTTTTGAAAATATTCACTACTTATAAAAAAAAACTATGGGGGCACTTTACCAGCCTGAAGTGCACGCTTTGCCGCGCCACTTCGACTGCCAATGACTGCCAATTATTCGCTATTAGCGCTTACTTTCTGCCTCTCTTGCTTTTGTCTCAGGCGAAGCATTTCGCCGTCGCAAATGCTTTCGTTCCGCATCTCTCGCCTTAAGGCCCGAATATAGTCCAACGTTTACGACGCGACTGGCGGAGCCAGCGACGTCAGCCAAAGTACGTCGGCCATGACACGCGCGTTAAAAAAATTTGGAGGACGCTTAAGCTTCGCCTTCAAGAGTGGAACGCGATAGCGTTATTGCACCTCGTGGAGGAAACTTATTAAACGCAAGGGTATTGGGGCATCCTCGCAATGGTACCCGCGCGGCCCGAACGTCAGGGGCGAGTGGCGCGCCACGTGTCGGGGCGAGGAGGGGTTCTTCTGCGAGGAGGGGTTCTTCTGTGTTTGCCGCAAGATGGCTCTGGATGTGCGCAGAGCGCAGAAGAAATGTAGCGGAAACGTACTTCGCTACACGTGTAACTGCGACTTCTGTAAGTAACATGCTCATAATAACCGATATACACCGCAGTATAACGTTCTACGGCACGTTTCTAAGGCAACACCGCATTCACTAGAAGCGCTTTTGTACCGCTTTCAAGCATCGAACTCGTGGCTGAGTGATAGCGTCTCCGTCTCACACTCCGGAAACCCTGGTTCGATTCCCACCCAGCCCATCGTGGAAGTTGCTTTTTATTTATGAAGTGCATGCCGGGATTTATCGCTCACGGCCAACGCCGCCGACGACACCGGCTTTTCTGCGACACGAGCTTCTTAACGCTACCGCGTTAAAAACTGGTGCTTCTACAGTCTGGCGCAGCTGGCGTGCCCGGTGCCGCGGCGCGCATGCGCACAAGACGCCTCGAGGGCTGGTACGCATGGAGAAAGGAAACAACCTGCTGGTACGTTTTCGGTGTGCATTTTCGAGCAGACGACAGGGCACCTGCAGATAGGAATTGGTCGCCCATCGAGGCACTAAATACTGTCGTGATTAAGGCAATGGTACGGTGTGTTTACTGCGAATGTTCAACTGGCGCAAGGCCAGCCGTGGAGACATCCAATCCATAGATGGATAGATGGATGGAACATGGGAGCGTCCCCTTTGAAACGGGGTGGTAGCAGTAGCTATCATGCTCATTTTTCTCCATATATCTTAATTATTGATTTAGAATGCTTAACTAAACCATCATTCTATTTATTAAATTTTTGTTCCTACAATACTAACGTTATGTCACTTCTCTGCTTTTAAGCCACCAATCTTCCAGTCGTTTTTTGCTTGTTTCCACCACCGGTTTGTTCACCCGGCCACTGTTATCTCTAAACCCCAGAGCTTCAGGAACAGTGATTGCGCCTGCATCAACTTCCGGATGGATACCATTACATTCGAGTATAATATGGTTAATTGTTTCACTGGAGTTTCCAGCAACGGCTTGAGCCCGCGTCGACGACGGCTACGGACGGAACGATAATGATTGTGTACGGGCGGGTTTTACTGAAACCTAATCATCATTTAAGTATCTGTACGATTACAGAAAAGTTAGAGATTACACAGTCATGAGAATCACTTTCTCGGTCGGCCGCAGTTCCTGTAGAATTCCATCGATCTCGCGAATTCCCAGGTTGTTGAGCCGCTGACATTCCGTGTGGCCAAATAGAGGCCTTCGATTTCGGCGTATACCGGTCACAACTCTATGCGAAGCCACTTCCGCAGTTTCTGGTATTCTCCCACTGAAAGTACTGCAGATAAGGGAAACAACACTATCGTTACACCTCCTCGAGCACTGTATTAAAACGGGCATGGCACGGGCATCCCCAGGCATTACTTTTTTCCTCCCAACGCCTCTGTAGTTAATCCGTTTGGTATCATAGACGCAGAGATGCGCTCGAATGCCTTCTAGCAGCTTTTCGGCAACAGTGTCTGAAACGCGCGCGCGGTCGATGTCTGCTTAGCAACCCGCCATCTTCACTGCTCGTGGGGAATGCTGGGATTCGCTGTCGGCGCGGTCGGCGAGAAATAGGCGAGATTCTATTTGGGCGTCGGGGACGTTGGGCCGCGTCGGCTCGTGCTCGCTACGTCCGTCACGCCGTGTCGTTGGAGTATAGATCTCGGTTGTTTGCCGACGTAACGTCGCGGAGACCGACGTGCGCTCGCGCGTGCGTTACGTCGGCCTTAAGTCCTGAAGCCACCGTTGACGCATTTGTTCATCGATCTTTCGCCGTTTGGTATTGGCGAAATCCGCCTTCCTGCGCTTATCCGAAGCGCTTGGTGCGGAATCACTGGGCCGCTTGGGAGCCATCCGGCTCACTCACTCGACTGCAACGACACGTCTGGCGAAGGAGCGCCGTCGCAGCGCGTACTGGCTCCGCCTGCCTTCTTCTTCCAGCATTTAGATGTAACGGACAGACGTTTACCGCGAGTATGAGCGCTTAAGGCTTCCGCCTTAATATTGGCACAAAACAAATAATGCATGCCAAACGGCAAATAGCTATAAAGGCGGGGGTTCAGTATCCAGCGCTTTAGTTTATGCAGTTAGAGCTATACACACTATATAATATGCAACAATGTATCAATGGTACACGGCAGAAATTAAATGGCCTCGTGTCACAGATGTACGAGAACTATCATTTGCTTCTGATGACGACAGCGAGTAAACTGACGTCACATATCAGTAGGCAGTGTAAGCGAGAGTCACACATGAACCACGGCCTCCGAGATAGGGCACTTTGCTGACCCTGCCTGAGCCCTGCCGCGCTGTCCAAACTCGGAAGCTGTTTATGAGCACTATGCATGCCACCACCGAAATAAACCACGTCTCAGAGCCTCTTTCCAGCGCAAATATATAGAGCGTGGCAGCATGCCGTGCTACGTTAGAGCAGACTCTGGTTTTGAAACAGCCGCCGGAGAAAAGTACGTCGAACTTTGGACAAATTATGCAAAAAACTGTGCGAGTTTGAAAGCATATTCGATCCGTCTCGAAAATTTTGAACGTGCGCTATTTGATTTTTTTCTTGGTGAAATGACAATGGGGGGATATCCGCACACCCCCCAATAAAAGATCAAACACGTTCTTCGTACCATTCTATCTCGCTCCCTCTACATTACTCATTCACCCCATCAGGTCCGCTGATGGACGTTTTAGGCTACCACCAAGCCCTTTCTCCGATAGCGTAAGTCAGAGGATAGTGCCTGCCCGCTTATTTGTCTCCTGACTACATTTTCACGCACGTCTTACTGTGCACCGTTTTGCTGCATGTTCTTAACAGGCAGGGAATATATGACAGAGGCAGGGACGATGACAGTATTATCTGATTGATCCGCACTAATACCCCAGCGTGATGACTTTCGAAAAACACTGAGAGAAATTTCCTAAATTAAAAAAAAAAAAAGATACACTTACTGTACACACTCGAATTGCGGCTCGAAGCCCTGTTTGCAACGTGTACGCCCTTGCCAATCGGCCGTGTCGCGTGGTCACGTGACGTTGCACAACTCTGCGACCAAGCAATGCAGTCATGTCAGCTGCCACCTCACAGCACAGCCATGCCCGGGATTTTTCGCTCACTGTGCCCGAATATTTTTTTTTTTTTTTTGAAAACGGGGTTTTTAACGACATCGTGTTAAAAAATGCCAACAGTGGGCATTAAGGCTTCGCAAGAAAGTGACAGATTTCCAAAAAAACAAAAGAAGCACACCTGGCTTGGATCTTTCTTTGAGATGACGTGTGCAGCGCGTGGCTGCCAGGCAGACACACGTTATATACAGCAGAGCGTGGATGCTCGTGCCTCAAGTTATTCAAATGCAGACGGCATCGTGAAACCTCTACACGCATTCCATACTGGCTATGCTTTACGGCACAGCAAACAGCAAGCAAAGTTCCAAGGCACTCTGTAGTGATGCATGGCAATATGTACGCTTCAGATTGCTGGCCGTTTGGACACGAGCACAGGGGGTTACAAGATGGTGTTTAAAAACGTATGGCAGCCAGGAAAGTGGTCCGACAACGGCATGGTAATTTTACAAAGGGCGTTTATTATTGATTTCCACTGATCCCCTCTTTTTCGTGCAGGGTGCGGAAAGTGTACATTTAGAATGTCCATATAGGGTATACGTGCTAGTTTACAAGACTAAACTATAGAGTGGTTTGATTTATTGGGTGGTCTAACGTCCCATAGCGACTCTGGCTATGAGAGACGCCGTAGTGGAGGGCTACAGATATTTCGACCACCTGGGGTTCTTTAACGTGCACTGACATTGCATAGCTCGCGGGCGCCTAGCCTTTCGCCTCCATCGAAAAGCGGCCGTCGCGGCCGTGATTAGGTACCACACCCTTGAGTGCAGTAATCGAGCGCCGTAGCCACTGTACCACTGCGATGGAGCAACATTAAACTAGTAATAACCTTTCTTTTGCATGCGCTGAGATGGTGGAAGAAACGATAAAGAACCTTGTGCAATACAGAGCAGTCATCCAGATTCTGAAGTTAAAACGCACAAAGACACGTTCGGCGAGAGGAAGGAGTTTTATGGGGAGGGAAGAACTTCTCACCATATGGTACAGTCAAGAACTGCCATCGTAAATTCAAATTTAGTAAGATATCTGTGCAAATAGCTTCGATTTCACCGAAATCGAAGCACTGGTATCGATCCATCCAGAAAGTGCATAAAGGCCGCCATTTTAGAAAATCGCAGAGTAGGCATTCGAGACTCGACCCAAAATGTCAAGATTACTGCGGGAACCGCAGAAAAAAAAAAATATTTAAGTCCATCTCCACGAGCATTATATACCCGCTTCCTGTACACCTCATCTGCTCACACCTCTTAACAAGCAGGAACGAGTCACTCGAATGCTCCCAGGCTCCTTGGAGGATATGGCATGGAAGCAGGGAGGTTTTTTTTTATTTTTTTTTTGTTTAGCAGACTTATCTCACAGGAAGAAAGCTGGAACCATCTGTATGATACGAACACTTGAGCGTAGTTCGTCCTTCGGAAGCACCCGAACTCATTGCTTCCAGTGTGGCCAAACCTTGGCAGGCAAGGTCATGCCTAGTCTTTTTGGGACCAGCACAGAGTATATTGCCTTGAAGATTTCCTTCCAAGGGTAGGCGACGATTATGGGGCATACTAAGCAAATCTGATGTAGTAACTCCAAGAGGTCATCAAAGTTAAGAGCCTTATCGCGCTAAAAAAAAAAAAGAAAAAGAAAGTCCGTTTTTTTTTTCTTTTTTCTTTTGAAGCCTTTTCTGCTTTTAAACTTTTCCGTTAGTGAAGTCGGGAGCACAAGTAGAAAGCACATTTGCATTGACCGTAACAAGATAGTCCCATTTTTTTTTTTTTTCACACATGCAAGCGGTTACACAGCGAGGCTTGGTTACGCTACCAAAGCGAGGAAATTGTGTGTCTGTTGATCGCATGCTACTACTTCCTGTTCCTTTCGGCAGTTTTGTTTGTTTGGTTGTTCGTTTGTTTGTTTATTCGGATTTCGCACCAGCCCAGGTTTTAGAAATAACCTTATATGTTCTTTCCTCTCTTCTTTCCTGATCACTTGACTTCAAGGTTGTTACTTCTTAAACGCAGCAACGTTAAAAGCCTCGTTCTCTACAAAATCTGCCGTCGATGTTGGCGGCGACGTTGTGAGCGAAAAAAATTACGGGCATATGCTTCTGGCGGGTGGCAGTTAGCAGGTGACATGACCTGGCACTGATTGGTCGGCGGGTTGTGTGACGTCACGAGACCACGTGACATGGCCGAGTAGGCAGGAGCTGCCAACTGGAAGAGCTTTTTTGAGATGGGAGGGTGCAGATGAAAATCGAATCTTTCAGAACCCTTGTGCGATGTGCAAGACACGCTACCCATAGTCCACTAAGGCACGTTCGTGTGGCTTGGTTGAAGCGCGGCTTTATATATCAATGCTGAGTGGTCTTTCACATAATGTGCGTAGCTTACAAGTGCATGCTAATGTGTATGCGTGAGATAACCGAGGCACCAAATAAAGGGTTAATGATTAATCCAGGGCATGCACACGAACTACGATCCGCAATGGGTGCCTGAGACGGGAGTCATTAAAGCTGTCGCGTCATATGCTTTTAAAAGCGGAGCTTAATTACCCCCCTCCCTTTCCCCCATTTTCTTTTGCGGCGATGACATTCGAAATGGCGACTATTTCTTAAAACACGATATTATAAGCATTACTTACGGGTGCAGTCCCTTGCCCTTGGTAAACATAAGCCAAGATAGTATACACGCCACTTTCAAACATACGGGCATGCCATATTCACCACCGAAATAAAAGCGGCAATTCTTAATTCCATCAGAAGCTATGTTTCCGGGTGGAAAAAATGAAAACTCCATTCCAGAAGTAAACACAAAAAAGGTCAGGCGATTTCCAGAAAATAAAAATACGAAAGTCTAATCCTCATGAGAGACGTGGTATATTTATTTTTGTTTTGCATTCATATAATTAGCAATTAGGATAATTTTTCTAAATCACTAAATACTGACTTTAGAAAGTAAAAGTGATTCGCAAAGATGAGCACCTTCAGAAACTCCCATTTCATTTATATGCGATAAAGGAAGTCTTACGTGATTTTTTTTTCCCTAGCTCCAAAGAAAGGCCGCGAAATAAAAAAAAAAAAAATTACGTGACTGGCGCATCCGCGCGCCGCAATTGTGCTGCTCTCAACCGTGGTTTGAGCGAAAGAAATCAGCTGCTCTATGGCCCCGTTGCAGCGGCAGGCCGTTATGTTCGCGGTGGTTTATTCACCCGCGTCAGCCAGTCGGCTCACGTGACGGTTTAAGTTGCAGCGAGCTCGCCGCGCTTGCTGCAACCATCGCCAACAGATGCAGATTATTTCGTTTGCTGAAATAACGTTTGGGGGCACCGCAACTGCGGCGCACGAATGCGCTAGTCAGGTGATGGTTTTTGCATTTCGCGGGCCTTCTTTGCAGCTCGGAAAAAAAGATACACGTGAGGTTTCCTTTACCGGAAATAAATTGCACCGCGGTTTCTACAGGTGCTCTCCCAATCCCATCTATTTTGTAAAGTCAATATTTAGTAACTTAGAAAAAAATATCTTAATAAACAATTTATTTCTAAACAAAACAATTGCCTGTGGTGCGCAAGACGGCTGGTAGATCTATGCAACTGGTTTCCCTTGCTATACTTCAAATGTTTTATTTTTATCTCTTGGCTAAAGATAGCGTGGACACCCTGTATGTATTGGAGGGCTGAAGAGCTGCTCTTTCAGGCGCTGCCCTTCACTTATAGAAGAAATTTCGTGTTAAGTGCCTCAAAGCTAGGAAGTGGTAACATCGAAACACCGGGAAGGGTAAATGGGTTTTCGAATGACCAGAGGATAAGTTTTCATTTCGAAAATGCACATGACGCTAGAGGTGCAGAAAACATGTTATAATGAACTCTTTGCCCCTTCTATAGCTTACCCCCTCACTGCGCAAGAAATATTATTTGCTGCACTCGCCATAACGAATTGGAAAAAGTTACATATGTAGTCTTAAAGAGTGCTACGTTTGTCTGAAACGAAGAAATCATTGCGAGTGCAGCACATTATCTGAAAACGCTACGGGTTCGCATGTGCGCAATCAAAGTGGCTGAAACGTTTTTCTTCATTAGTGTGCACTGTCGTCGCACAACCAAGGTCGTCGCACAGCACACAGGCGTTCTTGCACTTCGTCTCTATCGAAATGCGCCCGGCGCGGCCAGGAATCCATCGCGAGAACTCCGGCCCGCGTACGTGAACCGGTAGCCACTGCACAGCACGCCGGGTAAAATACACGCGAAGTGGGACTAGTCCATTCACAGAGGTGTTCGAAATGCCCGCAGGTTTAGCTGCAATTCGCAGAGGCCACATGTACATTTACTGGCGGCTCTGCTACTGAGTACGAGGACGCGTGCATTACGGAGTTTCAGGTGCGTGTTAAAGAACCTGTAGGTGGTCTACATTAATCCGGAGCCCTCCACGGCGTGCATCGCGAAACCACTGCTTGAAGTACGGCCCGCAAGATTTGCCGGCGCCTGTGCATTCTCAGTGTACTTAAAGATTTTAGAGATGATCAATTAAGGTTACTGCGAAGGAAATAATTTTACTTTCACTCGTCGATCTATTCCAATTATGATTCTATTCCAAATTTAATTTCACTGTATTTTCCTCAGCAATCTATTCCAATTCTGATTCTATTCATATTCGATCTGTTTCTATTCGTAATGACGTCTTTTATTAATATTTGCTTAGCCATTTCCGGCCTGTTCTCTCCCTCCTCTAACCTACAACTGGAGAGGAGGAACCTGCCACCTGCCACCCGTGTCAGATGGCTGGTGGCATACATAACAAAAATACTTTTGAAAAGGAATTAATTTACATTACTAATTACTGCTCCAAAACAATGTAATTACAATTACTTTTGTTGAGTAATTCAATTACATATTTAATTGCTTTCTAGTTTTCATCTATGCAAAAGCTAAGTAAAGCGAGTAAACAAAACAACTCTCCAGTCGCGACACACATTCTTTCGTCTCAAGAACTAGAGAACTGTTGCCTCCCTCTTTTCTACAGCACGTGTCATTACAAAAGGAAGATAGTGGCAACAAAACAACAGGAACAGAAGCATGGTCGAACTTCGTTGGCCCAGAGCCATCTCCGCCGTTTGAAGTTCCCGAATAAGCGAGGCTTTTTATTGCTTCCATGATCCCAAGAACCGACCACGGCACCTTCCGCTCAGTAATGTTCCCACCATGGACCCTTCCGCTTGCCTGCCTCCCTCCCTCTCCCCCTACCTCTCTCTCCTGTTTCATGGTGACGAGTGTGTAACCATGCGCCATTGTGCCCTAGCTGAAGCCACAGGGAATGCCGCTGTACGCTTCCAACTAGTTTTGAACTGTCTCGGCTACACAGGACACATTCAGGAGGTCTCAGACGCAGAGCTCTGCATCTCCTTTCTCCTTTCTCTGTTCTGTCTCCTTTTGTCGATCCAATACGCTGGCCCAGGCTTGCTGCACGTCGTTCCTGCTTTAGCGCCGCTCTACAGCGTTGTTTATTGAAAGAAAAATGGTGCCCTTTACTAATAATAATTTCGGAATGAATTAATTACTTTTGTCGCGGAAATACTGTCAAAAAATGATTCATTACATTATCAAATTACCAGACCGTAATAGTAATTCCCCCTTCATGGATCACTGCCTTGTCGTGGCGGAAGGGCTTGCGAAACTCGATGAAGTCGTGAGCTCTGCTGTGTAGGGCCACCCAAGATAGACAGGTCACGGCAGAGAGTTCTGAGAAAATGTGATTCACTGAAGAAGGTAATGGCAACCCACTCCAGTATTTCCTTCCAAGAAAACCCTATGATGTGGCGCCGGAAGATGAGCCCCCCAGGTTGGAAGGCGTCCCACATGTTACTGGGGATGAACAAAGGGCGATTCCTAGTAGCTCCAGGACGAATGAAGCGGCTGGGATAAAGCCAAAAAGACGCTCAGTTGTGGATGTGTCGGGAAGCGACCGGAAAGTCCGATGTTTCAAGGAGATATATCACATAGCAACATGGAATGTAAGATCTATGACGCAAGGTAAACTGGATGTCGTCAAGCGAGAAATGGACAGATTGAACATTGATATCTTGGGTATCAGCGAACTCGAGTGGACCGGAATGGGAGAATTTAACTCCGGCGACCATTATGTCTTTTATTGTGGGCACGAATCCAAGAGAAGGAATGGGGTCGCCCTCATAGTAAACAGAAGAATGGGCAAAGCAGTGCTAGGGTACAACCCCAAAAACGACCGAATGATTTCACTTCGGATCCAAGGTCACCCTTTCAACATAACAGTTATCCAAGTCTATGCACCGACCACTACTGCTGAAGAAGCTGACGTTGAGAGATTTTATGCGGACCTACAATGCCTTTTAGACCGCACCCCATCATCAGACGTCGTTTTTCTCATAGGAGACTGGAATGCCAAGGTCGGGAGTGAAGAAATATCCGGAATTATAGGCAAGTTCGATCTTGGCGAGCCAAATGAAGCTGGGCAGAGGCTAGTAGAGTTTTGTCAAGAAAACAACCTGACCATAGCGAATACTCATTTTAAACAGCACAAGAGGCGCCTGTACACATGGACTTCACCGAACGGTCTGTACAGTAATCAGATCAACTATATTCTTTGCCGGCAGAGATGGAGAAGAGCTATACAAGCAGTAAAAACAAGGCCTGGGGCCGATTGTGGCACCGATCATCAGCTTCTTGTTGCCAAAATTAAGCTTCGATTGAGGAAAACACAGAAAACTAGAAGGCCTTTCAGGTATGATCTAGATCAAATTCCATTAGAATATGCTGTGGAAGTGAGGAATCGATTTCAAGAATTAGATATAGAAGACAAAGAGCCCGAAGAGATGTGGACTGATGTTCGTGATATAATACAAGAATTTGCTACTAAGGTAGTTCCAAAGCAAAAGAAATGCAAGAAAGCAAACTGTATGGTTATCTGAAGAGGCTTTGCAAATAGCTGAGGAAAGGAGGATGGCAAAAGTTATGGGGGAAAGAGAAAGTAATTAAATTACAGTAATTTCATTGCTATAATTCAATTACTGCCATGTATGGCTGTTGGAGAGATGGATTAAAATGCCGCTAAACCCCATCAGCCACGACTGGCGAGGCTTCACACTCACTCCGACGCCACCGGACAGTTTTCGCCCTCATCGCTAATGGTATATCTCATTAAAACGCATAAGCATACCACGACGTGGATGCGAGTGGACGAGGCCTGCACATGGGACTAGATGCACTGTGCAATCATTCTGGACCTCCATGCCTCATTTCCTGGACCTGTCACTGCCTCGAAGGACGGTGGCTTGGACATGTGTACATACACTATGGAGTGAAACCGCTAGAAGCCGGCCGCGAGGACCCGCTAGAGAGCCGCGCCATCCTTAGCAGGAACGTCTGAAGCAATAAAGCCTGCAATGATCAAGGCAAATTGACCTCGACTGATAGAAACTGTTGATCATACAAACGGCGCGATGCAATCTTCGACCGAATGAGCCCGCATTTGCATTCATCAAGAAAGTACTACGTACCCTCAATAAACAGCGCCGTCGGATGCCTGGGTTTCTAAACAGCTCTTATCGAGTCCATTCATCGGACAAGCGGCAGCCACGCAAGAAACCATTGTTGCGAAGTCTTCAAGTGGCTAGCACTTTTGCTTCTTATTTTATTTCCTTCGCAAAGGAAAAAATTAAACGACAGCTCTCGGCCTTTGTGGCTTGCGTTATAATGCGGCAGCGCTCCCCCAACGAAGCGTTTCCACACGTATATCACACGGTGATGGTACAATTAACCCTGCACGAGCCAGAAGGTATTTCCTTGTTATCTTCTTGGCGGCAAAGAGTAGCAGGGTTTTCGCTTATTGCAACTGCATTGCGCTAGGTTCATTTCAGTGCCCCAATCTTCACGCGACACCTCCGCTCGAATCTGAGAACGAGGAGGTGGAACTACTTTAAATGTTTCCAGTGGGCCACGTTCAAAGCGTTGCCAAACCTATAGTTCAAAAGCTAAATGTACCGTGATAAACAGTGAACTAGAAAGAGGCACTATTGCCGTAACAAACGCGTTGACCGTATCATTCACATGACAACCATCGCACAGACGCATAACATTGGACAAACGCATACTGGGGCCGCCATTGGTTTGAGCACGACGTTGCAACGCAGACGCTTCGACTTGATCCCACGGCAAGCACTTGGTGCTGAAAAATATCTTCTATTGAGGTGCAGAGTCCAGTGGGGAAGTGCAACAGTCCCAAGGATTGCAGAAAAGCTCTGAATTAATGACTTTGGTTGTCCTGTTCGCGTTTACGTATCCTATAGACCTTTGCATCTGGCGAGGAGAATGACGAAAATTCTTTTCTCTGCGCAATTGCAGACCACTCCTGCAGGATAGCGCCAAGAGCACAAAACAGCCCAGTGAGCAATAAGCGACTGCCAGGGAGCCCTTGTTGCTGAGGTCTACAGCTTGTGTGGGAGCCAGCTGCTGAGTACTGGGCATGGACGCTCGAGGACAGCGCTAAGCCTGGTGATGAACACTAGAGAATGTGAGCGCGCAGACACGTCGCGCGCGTTTCTTAGAGGATTGAGCTTTGTTAAGACTTGGGAAGTTTGGTACATTAGATTTAATTGTTGGTATATTCAAGGATTGGAGTCTATTCTCTTCAACGCTGGCTGTCAGCGCTCATTCACTGCGAAAATAACGCTATTGAAAGAGTCTATCTATTAGCACAATAGACGCAAAATTTGCCCGCGAAAAGATCAGGCATTTCCGCAAAGCTTTGTAATCTATTTTCTAGCCAAGTGACGTAATGTTAGCGCCGTACCTCAACAGCTTCCTAGTTTTACCTCATGCATTCTAAACTGGCGCCTTCGAGCAAATACTTTTCCCCCTTCGAGTTGTTGATCAATTCGCTCCCGCCCAGCTAGCTATCCCGTTTGGCTCAGTTAATAAAGCGACTGCCCCGGTGAAGCGGTGGTCCTAGGTTCGAACACGGACTTGCAGGAATTTTCAGTTACGATGGTTCCGTGGGTTCAAGCTGTAAAGCTTTCATTTGCACTCATATGATTGCGCTTAGGATGCTAATGTGTTTGATTTGGTTTGTAGAGTTTATAACTAGGGGTTGGACTTTTCGGTTTAAACCGAAAAACACCAACAAAGGTACGCCGAAAACATTTTAAAAGGTTCGGTTTAAACCGAAAAATGTCAGTACCTTTTCATGGACACCGCGAACTCTCGATGATGGGAGAAAATTACAACAGTGTTCATGCCAGGGGCATGATGTGAGACAGCGGGATTGTTGGTTTAAGCACAGCGGTTGAGGAATTTTAGGCATTGTTCATGGCTTCACAAACGAAAAGAGAATAGCAACCGTGCTTCCTGACCCTCATAAACATGTCAAGCGTCCGAGGAGGGGCGCCTGCGGCAAGGCAGGCACTTCGAGGGGTGAAGGCTAGACCAGAACATTCGCAGCGCAAGTGCTTCCAGGAAATCGCGAATACCAAAGTCCGCCAGTTCTGTGCCACGTGACACTTCTCAGACACAAGTCGAGAGAAGCGCATTTGTTTTTTTTTTAAGTGATTTTTTTATACAAACATTTGATCGTAATAAAAAATATTTCAGTTACTCCTTTGTCTAACGTAGGAGTTTATGTTTTAAATATGCGTTTTGTCATAACGCTAATTTTCATCATGGCAATATCATTTTCTTACAGCAGCATAGCTGTACATATGATCAACTGTACATTAAATAAAAGCGCATAAGACAACATGCAAGAAAAAAAAAGCCAAAATGAACACTGCGTCACTTTTAACTGTAAATGGATGTCTCTTGTATCACCGAAAAAAGCTGGCATTTCTTCAGCAGAAAATATTAACAGAAAAGAAAAAAACGGAAATTGTATTTGCAAATAAACACCGGAACAAGTCAGCCGAATTCTCCGACAATAAAAACTGAAAGCTCCAACCCCTATCTATAACGTCCAAAAAAGACATGCTGTAAAGAACGCCGTAGTGGAGGACTCCAGAAATTTCGACTATCCGGGGTTCATTAACGTGCACTCACAGTTGGGCGGAAGCTATGTGTGATTGCCTCTTTACTACAAATCTGCTCCACCACCTTGGGAGATACATTAAACATTACTGGTACGATTCTAGTGCCATAGCGTTCATCTAGTAGCAGAGCCCCTACGTATCCGCAGGATGTCTCATGGTTGTTGGTGAAGGCATTAATGCACCTCATCAGAACTGAGGCTATCCTTTCTTTCGCATATACGAGTCAGTGTGGCGCGAAACACATTTACCGAGGCAAAGGTTGTGCTTCTCAGTCATTCGGGCACTCCAGCCAGCTGCTCCATGGTATCATCCCGTTTACCTATTCCTCACCTGACATGCCTCGGTGATTTGGCGTGCGCCCTATCGTCTCAGGTCAATATTCGGGCTGCTGGGCCAGCGATCATCGTCCCCCGTTTTTCTGTTCTATGATTTCCAGCTTCGGCGTCGACGCTGTTGCCGAGTTGAGACTTGCTCCGTTCCTCTGTGCATTTATCGAGCAAGCAGGTGCGCCGTCTTTCTCACTCATCGCCAAGTAGATACGCGCATTACTTGAACGCCCAGTGTATGTTGTTTCGAATGGTGTGCAGCCGGGTGTCAGTGTGAGGCGCTCCACTCGACGGGGGTGGAGTGTGCAGCGCGCGCGATTTAAAGTTGTAGTGCTTACTTTCACGCAGCTATCTTTCGGACACTGTATGTACACAATTGTTTACCTTAGGTATTACGATTTGCTTCCTAGCTGCCGCTCCCCCTCTGCTTCTCTTTGCTATGCCCCCCCCCCCCCCACACACACATTCTTTTTATTTCCGCCAGCCGCAGTTGACGGCAACATTATAAGAGCGGAAGCTCTAATACGCCAGTGTTCGCTAATGTTACCGGGTGGGACAATTTGACCTTGAAGCCAGGAACTTTCACTTTAGTTTGAAGTTAAGTAGGCCTCTTAACATTGCGTTGAACAACTCAATGACCTTGACCTTGACCGCCGACATGGTCGCTTAATGACAGGCGTAAGCAAGCCAAACAGCTCTAGCTATGTATTTTGGTTTAGGAGAGTTGTCCTATAGACCGTTTTATCATGGGCGCTGCCATTTTGTGTATATGGCGCCATCTAGCGGCCGAGTTGTAGACAACCGCCATGCTGGTATGTGGGATTCTATCCGCGGAACAGGCGACAAGTAGCGCAAATCGGCATTTTGGAGCTTTCGCATGCAAATTTTTGCTTTCTGACAGTACCTAGCTGAAAGAAATTTTTTTTTTTCAGTAGCAGCGAAGCCATTCGGTCAGAAATGACAAAAATTATGCTCCTGATCAGGTCGGCTGAAGGCTACAAGCTTGATTACAATTAGTGCGTAACTTTTGTGTGGCATAGAGAGGCGGCGGGGCACTACTGGCCGCGACGGCAGCTTTCGATCTACTTTTTATTCCTAAATCATTTCTAGAGACGGCTTACCGTAACAATTTGAGGAAAGAAAGAAAGCGAATGTAGCAGTTTCATGTCACGTTTAGGAGCAATGCTAATCGCGCTACATTTGTTGGGTCAACCGATCATCCATATACTCTTTACTGCTTGAGCGGCTACTGCGGAAGTTCCCACACCTCTACTGGGGTTCTATTCCTAAGTATCCATTATTCATTTCTGATCAATTTACTCAACCCTGTCTACGTTTGTTGGATGACAATCAGGCAGGGTGTTCAAGCGTCCACTACGAGACAATCGGTTGGTTGGTTGGTTCATATGAAGGGAAAGGCGCAGTATCTGTCACACTTGCTCTGTGGACACCTGAACCGCGCCGTAAGGGAAGGGATGAAGGTGGGAGTGAAAGTGGATAGAGAGAAAGGGGAGCCGTAGTGGAGGGCTACGGAGTAATTTCGACCACCTGGGGATCTTTAACGTGCGCTGACATCGCACAGCACACGGATTTCAGCATTGCCTACATCACTCAACCACCTGTTTGGAGGTATGTGCGAGGATGGCGATGACTTGTTAACGGCGGGAGCGGCTATCCTGCAATTTCTCTGACTGGGCGTTAGTTGCGTTTGTCTGACGTTGCCGCCATGCTGAAATCCAAAATAAAAGATAGAATGGACAACTGATACCCATGGAATAGAGACCTTAAATTATGTCCCATAATGACCTCATCGAAAGTTGCTTTTATTAACAATTATACAGTCCATTTTTCGTCGCAAGGTTTGCTTACTGCAAGCAATCGCTGCTATTCCTATGATCATATTCTCATTTATTATCCGCAGCAAAATCTTACGAGATGCGTGTTTTCAAAAAATATATTGTAGCGCTGTTTCACTAAATAAGCTGACAACCAATTTATTAGTATATCGTTGTCTTAAGTGCGACAGGTTCTTTCATGCTTGCATTAACCTCAGGTGACTGAATCGAAATAGTTCTTTACCTGGCGGCGTCTCGTAAATATTTGCCGCAAGGAATATCATCCGCTTGTTGCCCAAAGACTGCCGTTGTTGCACGGGTATTCAGTTTTTCCGGTCCCTACTCAACAAACACAGTGTTCGGAACTCACACGAAAGGCTGCCAAAGCGAAACAATTTCGGTTGGGACTTGAAATTCAGAAGCTGCTAATCTTCGCCCAATTGAGTGAGTTGCAAGTGGAGCAGTGTAGAGCAACACACGCGCATACCACCGCTGTTAATCTTTTATCTTCTGTTAATCCTCTTCTTTTGATTGTCACTTTTTTGTTAATGCGAACAACTGAGTAAAAAAAAAATTGTGCTAACCGCGGCAGCTCTTATCAGCTAAAATGTGGCCGGCGGAAATGAAATGATCCGGGAAATGAAGGAAAGAAAGGGGCGAAAGAAGAAAGAACAGGGAAAGAAAGCACATCGCTCACATCAGCTAATCGGCTTAGATACAAATTTGCGGCTCTTCAAGACACCCTGTGTGCAAAAGACTGCAACGTGTGCCCTTTATCCGTAGAATGGCCTGCCACCCCCGCTGCTATCCCCGCGTCCCCACATACCAGAGAGGAGGAGCCGTGCAGCGCGTTCCGATTCGAGGCTATTTTCCTCCTCGCCGCGAAAGCGGTCTATACCTGTACAACACTGTCCCATTTGTACAATCGAAACACCAGTTGTCCTATCTATACAACGTTGTTCCGGTTTACATGGTTTAGCGTCTCTAAGCGATTCAAGCTAGAAACGGCGTGCTGGAGGGATCCAGAAATTTGGACCCCCTGGCGTTCTTTAACGTGCACTGGCATCACACTGCCTTGCCTCTGGCCTCCATCGAAAAGCGGCGACCAGTCTTCGATCCCGCGACCGTGCAAAG
The DNA here is from genome assembly GCA_023969395.1 of Amblyomma maculatum. Taxonomy (NCBI): domain Eukaryota; kingdom Metazoa; phylum Arthropoda; class Arachnida; order Ixodida; family Ixodidae; genus Amblyomma; species Amblyomma maculatum. Next base: position 22,672 of record JAJIZL010037852.1, read on the forward strand.
TCGAGTGCCCTAACCACTGAGCACGGTGGTGGGGCACAACATTGTATTAAAGCGGGTGCAGTGGATTGGTGCTCTATCAGCAGCAACTAACTTTTTTTCTAAACTTCATACGTCGACTTTGCCACTCAGAACGTGGCTTCGCGTTAACGGGATACTGCTATGGTTTTCAAACTTGCTCACCTTCCACTGCACTGAAGTAGACTCATTGTTGGACAGGTCTGTGAAGTTATTTTTACAATTATTGCAAAAACACCAGAACAATCGCCGATTGAAAGCGCATCGTTCAAACTTCCCGCGGACCGCGACGGCCCAAGAGAGGAGGGCAGTGAAGAGAGAAACCTCACCTGGCGCCGGCGTGCGTGACGTCATCGTGAGGATAAGCCAGGAGCTCCCAGCAGCCCGAGTGCGTTTTTAGCCTGTGTTGTTGCTCGTGTTTCGAGGTTGCGGAAGCTCAATGTGTCGCTTGAGTTGAACACTCGTCCCAACATGCAGTACTGCTTTGCCTTCGGGTGTACGAGCACCTTCGGCCGCGACGATGTCAGTTTCCACACGTTCCCGCAAGACAAAAAGCTCCGAACGCAGTGTGTCGCTTCTGTGAAAAGGGACAAGTTCACGCCGACCATATTACTGGGCAATGGAAACTGCAATAATTGCTGAATTCAGTATGTTGTATTCTTAGAGCAGCTGCAATGCACCTGACAGAGCTATTTTCTAGCAATGTAGAAACACCTATTGTGAAAGAATATAATGTCCGAAGCGAAAATACGATGATTCGCGCGAACAAAATCGCAGACGAGCAGCGGGCATGTTTTTTTTTTTTTTTTTTTTATTGACAACGAGCTAATTTGGGCAGTTTCCTTTCGGAAGGAGGGTTTCCACCAGCGGCTGCGAGCCTCGACTATCTGTTGCGTCAAGCTTCCCCTATAGTTACCACTCGAGCATAACCATGCAAAAGCAATATTGCGAATGTACTGCTGTGGATCAATGCACATATGAAAGGTGAAATAGCATATTCCACTGCCGCATTCCTATTGCAAAAACCAGTGCCGCTCGGTCCCATCGCCTCAGTGCCATACCCGATTACGGGCCCAGTATGACGCTGGAGACTGGGCGCACTAGAACGCGGCATATTGGCACGCGCCGCCCTGGTGGCACTGGTCGCTCGGAGAAAAAAAGCGCCTAGGATGAAAAGTAAAAGCAGAAAAGTAACGAAGCCCCTACACTACATTAAATAAAGCAAATAAAATAATATAAAAACTAGGAAAAAAAAAAGAAACTGCAGCACTAGTAAATTTCGAACTCTTCACCTTTTAGTCCGTATCTTTCTTTCTGTACTCACCACTAGGCCACATCCTTCTTTTTCTTTATTTCCTGTTAACAATGATATTTATAGTGGGGCAAAGTATAATGCCACAAAACGCTCTAGCAAAAGTAAGGGTTCACAAAGTTTCAAAAACGCTTTAGGTTGGCCAATTCACTCAAAACTGGCATCCATTCAGGTTTCTCACTTTGGGTATTATAGATGGCTGTCAGGCTGTTGATACTCTCAATGAAATACTCCCTCGCTGAGCGAGCATCCACGTCCGCGTGTCTCACAGCCATTCTCGTTTTCCATACACTGTGGAGGCAAAGCAACATGAATAAGTTATATGGCACACCCCCTTGGTTATGGACCGGCAGGAACCGTATACCATGGGGGTAATTGGCAAGTCCCTTTTTAAAGTCCTCTATAAAATATCCCACAGAAAGACTGCATCTCAGCAGTCACGAAAAATATGGTCTTTGGTTTCCGGTTTATGAAAAATCAAGCAGTCCACCGAGCACGGAACAAAAACAACTTTTTCCCTCAACCGCGATTTAACAGATAATGTACCACTGTGTAATAGGAAGAAAAAGCTTTTTGCTGACGACCGTTCTGGGATCTTTTTAACTCTTTTTAGGACATCCTTGCCTTCCCCTCCACAGTGTAATGATCGATACAACAGCGCTGGAATCATTACATCAAGCCGGTCCTTATACAGTTGCTTTTGGGTTACAGCGCTTAGGTATTCCTTTGAGAATCTGACTTTTAAAATGTTAAAGGAAGCCACAACCTCGCGCAAAAAAAAAAAAAAAAACAACACTGTCTGTGTTTAAAGTTGCTAGAGGACACCGAAAATTCGGGTAAGTCTTTGCTCAGTCTAACTTGAAAAACCGTATGCAGAAAAGAGTCGGCTTGGTTCCGTAAGAACATAAACCTGAATACTGTTTGTCGTAAAAATAAATGGGCCAAACCAAGTCCTCCACTTTTTACCGAGCGAAACAAATTTGTACGACTTGTTCTCTCCCAAACTGAACCCCAGACGAAAACCGCCAGCCTTGGGTGAAATTTCTGGACGCTAACCCTTGACATAGACAATGCTTGCAAAACATACCAGACGTTCGCAACAATGAACAAATTGCATACAGTTGAACGCGCGAACATTGATAAATCAAGGCCACCCCACTTTGTTGTTTTTGACTGGACACGTTCGCGTTCAGCATTCCAGTAATCTTTTATATCCTTGTAGTATCCCAGCGGCACTCCAAGGTACCTCGCAGGTGTGACAGACCAAGAAACATTTTTGAAAAGGGAAGGTGCGTTACACCAAACCCCATGCCACAGCCCCAAAGATTTCTCCCAGTTGACTTCGCTGGCCTACAAAATCGACCAGCATCTTTGATTGCTTCTGAAATGCTGTCTTGATCTTGACAGAAAACGTCTCTGTCGTGAGCATATGACAATATCGTTACTTCGCTTTCCATAAGTCTAAATCCTCGGACCCTTTCATTTTTAATCACCTTTAAGCAAAACGGTTCTACAACATATATGGCAAATAACAGAGGAGAAAGTGGACATCCTTGTCTTACGGACGATCTTATCTGAAAGCTTTCTGTTACTTCCTTATTTACAATAATGCTAGTGAAGCAATTTGCATATGCCATTTTAACTCCATCTATTATGACTGAGCCTACATTTACATAATCCAGTACTGAAAATAAAATTTCGTGACTAACCCGGTCAAAAGCTTTCTCCAGGTCTAGTTGCAACATTGCAACATGATCTGCAAACACGTCACAACATTCCAAAATGCTTCTAGCTATGTGAATATTTGTATATATGCTTCTCCCTTTAATTCCACATGTTTGATGTAGTCCAACAATATCTTTAATTACGTTCTGCAACCGTTTCGCTAGGACCTTCGTGAAAATTTTGTAATCCACATTAGCAAGTGTTATAGGCCGGTATGACTTCACTGAGAGCAATTTGACGGGGTCATCGCTCTTTGGTATCAACACGTGCGTCCTTCTAAATAACGGTGGCGTTTCTTCTTTATCATATGCCTCACTCAAAACTCGATGCAATGCCTGCGCAACTTCCTTCTGCGCCCAATCCATCAGGACCAGGCGATTTTCCAGCGGTCAGCTCAAAACTCGATGCAATGTCTGCGCTACTTCCCCCTTAAAAGCTTTATAAAAAGCTGTGCCCAATCCATCAGGATTAGGTGATTTTCCAGCGGTCAGGTCATCTATAGCAATTTCTATCTCTCGCATGCTGATGGGCTTTTCCAAGCTTGCTTTCCCGGTGTCAACGAGTCTTGGCATCAGTGGCAAAAAGTCTTTTTCAAATCCTTCCTCCTCTCGCCTTGCGTGGCCCAGCAACGAACACTTGTTGTATCTCCACCCTGTCGCTTGTGACCCCATGCTGGTGCTGATCTCTTTTATTTCATTCTTCATCGCGTACCTTTTCTCATCTGCTATTGCACGCTTGGTGGGCGCTTCTTGGGAAAATAATCTTTGTGCACGTGCTCGGACGACAGCCGTTTTATACTTGCGTATATCGATAGCCGTGGTTTTTAACCATTCTGATTTCCTTCATAAATTGCCCTGGTTGTGCACTTTCTAAGCATAACAAAAGGTCAAACTCTCCTTGCAATTCTTATTCTCTATATAAGGAACCCGATCGCTCAATTGCGTGTATCCTAACATCCTCATAAAATGCTCCCATGATTCAAGTACTGTTTCAGGTTGTACTTCTAACAAGGTTATTATGCGTCGCTGCACAGTATCTACAAAACTTTCGTAGTGAGTAGATTGTCGTTAAGCATCCATAACTCCCAGTTAAACCGTGGCTTCGCTTCTTTGGATCCAATGGTGCACACAACCAGACTATGGTCACTGAACGGAACAGGCTTTACCATAGAGTAGTTGCAGAGAGGCGCAAGCTGATAGATAGATGGATTTATTGGAAGGAAAAGCAGAGAGGTTGGCCGGAAAATTTCAAATCTGGCCTGCTACTCTGCACTGGGGAAGGGGAGAAGAAAGAAGATCATGATGGGTGACGATGTGGGAGAAAGCATATGAAAAATATATATAGAGGCACAGTAGCTTGCCTCACAAGCGCGAATCAAGCCCGCTGGCGCACAAAAAACGGCTAAGAGTACTCACTGCCTGGACATCCTTCCCTTAGTCCTGCCAAGCGCCCCGCAGCAGTTCCTCCGACAAAGGCCTCTTGTCCAAACGTTTCAAGGAAGCGGCTAGCACACTTCTTTCGCCCGCAAATATTGGGCACGTCAATAATATATGGTCCACAGTCTCTGGAATGCCACAAGTTGAACATTCCGGCGAGTCCACCTGTCCAATTAAATGCAAGTACTTGCGCGTGAAAGCCACGTTTAAACGAAGTCTATGTAGCAAGCATGCCTGATGACGCGGAATATCACGCGGAACATAAAATTTCAATGTTCGATCGAGCCTTTTTAGACGAATGTGTCGGGCTTCTGGCTGGGCCCAGTAAGCTGCTGTAGCATTCTTGATACAACTCGTAAGAAGGCATGTCGTATCCGCTCTTGAAAAAGGCACAGCTGTTTGGATGCCATTGTTGAGTGCGCTTTTCGCTTCAACATCGGCCTGTTCATTCCCATGGAGCCCGTAGTGGGCAGGAATCCACTGAATCATTATCCTGTGACCTTGGAGCTGGGCAGATGTGAGGTTTAGTGCCAGGGACTGGTAGGCAGTTTGGCGTAAGAAGTTTTCCAAAATTTACAATGCAGTCTGAGTCCGTGAATACACACCATTTTTGAGGTGGCTCATATAGCGAATATATTCCCGAATGGCTACAAGTTCAGCAGCGGTTGATGTAGAGGTATGTCCCAAAAGGAAATGCAGAATCGTTTTCTGAGCTGGTATGACCACAGCTGCAGCAGATGCCTGTGCTGACACAGATACATCGGTGTATACGTGAATATATTTAGGATATTCTGACCAGATGTGCGCCAGAGTAAGTTGTTTGAGTCCACTAAGTGGCACCATTGTTTTCCTTAGTATTCCGGTAACACGAAGGTGGACGAAAGGTTTGTCCATCGTCCATGGTGGTTGGGCGGGACGATATGGGAGGGCATATTCTGTCGGTACTTGCGATGATGGCAGCGGAGTGCACTTGTAAAACTGCAGTCCGGCCGCACGTCCAGAATTTTGTTGAGTGGGTGAAAACGGTGTCTAGTAAGTGCTCGTAAATATACACGAAGTGGTTCGTGTGACAAGTGTATGGATATCGGGCAAGCATGTGCCTCTTCAATTGTGCCTTTGTTAAAGGTGCATCTGGGCAGTCCAAGGCATACTTTCAGTGCCTGCGCTTGCACGCTCTCTAAAGTCCGCAAGCAGGAAATGCTCATACTAGAGAGTACTGGGAGACTGTACCGCATGTAGCCAACAAACAGAGTCTCGTAAAGTCGTATTAAGGAACACTCAGTTGGTCCCCATTTGATGCCAGCTATGAAACGAAGTACATGGCAAAAATTAATTAGCCTTTTCTTCACCATAGTAATATGCTTCGACCAGGATAGTCGGTGGTCAATAATTATCCCAAGAATCTGTGCCTGGATACGTACGGTATTGCGACTCCATGAAGAGTAATCGGGTAGCGGCTGACACATTTTCCCGTAAATGCGATCGCTGCCCACTTTTCTGCCGCTAATAGTAAACCTTGACGCCGTAGATATATCGATGTCGATGACAGAGCTCGTTGCAATCTCGCACGTAGTTGTGGGCGCGTCGAACCAGAAGCCCATATGCAGATGTCGTCAGCATATGCACTGATGTGAATGTTAGTTGGCAGTTCACTCACCAGGCCAATTAGCGCAACGTTAAATAAAGTTGGGCTGAGGACTCCTCCCTGTGGAACTCCACGACCGACCTGATAGCGGGTAGTATCTCCTGCAGGCGTAGTCATGTAAACAGACCGGCCACTGAGATAGCTCACAATCCACAATTACAGCCGGCCACCAACTCCCACGTCGTCAAGTCCATCAAGAATAGCATCATGGAGGACGTTGTCATAAGCCCCCTTAATATCTAAAAAGACGGCAGCTACTAGTCGACGGTGACGCTTTTCGTGTTCTACTGTCGCCACAAGGTCGATGACGCTGTCGATGGAAGAGCGTCCCCGGCGAAATCCAGTCATCATATTCGGATAAAGATCATTACTCTCTAGAAACCATTCGCTCCATAATTTTTCCGACACAGCTTGCCAGGGCAACTGGCCGGTATGAGGCAAGTTCGAGAGGGGGCTTTCCAGGCTTCAAAATAGCAACCAGGCGGCTAATCTTCCAGTGTTCAGGAACAGTACTTGAAGCCCATATATCATTGAAATAATTAAGTAGTGCAATTCTACCATCCTTGCCTAGGTTTGATAATGTTGAATAAGTAATCCCGTCAGGACCAGGTGCAGATAATGCCGACAAGAAGCAAGAACGGCGTCTAATTCAGCTGTTGTAATGGGCACGTCGTATTGATCATTCGGCGAAGGTGGCGCAAAAACCTCTGAAATTGGTAACTGTGGCTGGTTTGTGCCCACAACCATTTTACAAAAATCTTCAGCTACGTCAATTTCATTGTGGCGTTGATAAAGGGCCAGGGCACGAAAAGGATGCCTTTCTTGCGGAGGTGTGCACAAGCTTCTCGGGCACAAGCCGAGCAGACACATACGCTCTATCTAGCCTTGCGTGACTGTCTCTCTGGTAATGTGTAAATTGCGGCACATCAGAATTCGACAATAAATTAGCAACATCCTCGAGGTAACACTCTTGGACAAGCTCGTTTAAAAAAAAAAGCACTGCAGTCGCGAACAGATTGCTTTTTAACTCTATCCTCCGACGCACACACACAATTGAAATCTCCCAGGAAGATACATTCCGATAACTCCTCACGTAGGGAGCAATCCGCTCGAAGAAATCTTTGCGTTCCTGCTCTCTGTTCGGCGCATACACACATACAACCCTTCATTGTGAACCAGAAAAGGTAAAGTCACAAACTATAAAGCGGTCACTTTGACATACTGTCACACTCTCCACGGTAATGCCAATTGAGTTCCAGAGGAGGAGAAGACAACAACCTGATTTACCTAAAGCATGGCACACACAAGCATCGTACCGTGATCGGAAAGGTAGCACCATGTAATCCGTCTGGTCCTGGCTTTCAACTTTTGTTTCTTGGATGCCTATAACGTCCAGATCGTTTTCAAGTAACAAAAGGCTAAGTTGGTACCGTCGGCGTCTTGCAGCCAATCCCCTAGTGTTTAGTGTAGCGATCTTAATGGAGCCGCCATTTCTGTGAAATTAGAGTACTAGACCAGACGGGCACATTATGCACCTCTCAGGCAAACAACAAACATGCCTATGAATTTGGATCATCACATGACAAAATACAATATGACAATCACACTGCATTGGAAGACGCCATTGTTGTTGGCACGTCTAGCTGTCAGGTGTGCCTCTGAGACGCCTCCCCGCCACAAAGAAAGATTACGTTGGCGGCGTCGCCAGCGCCTGCCTCCGCTCTGGAGGCACGTTCGGCCGCGAACGCAGGGTTGGTCGACGTTTCGGAGCAGCCTTTGCCGGTGGCTCCCCACTGCCGGTCTCCACTTGAAACACCTAGGCATCAGCGGCATCCTCCCACAAAAAATTAGACTTAGTGGCCCCGCTTCCCTTCGAAACATCCATAGGCTGCTGCACATCTTCGTCTTCAGCCTGAGGCGTTGCAGCTTCACTGATGTTATCTTTTTCGAAGTTGGCCCCTTCTGGTCCATCCATCTCATCTGGATTGTCGCCAATATTTGGAGGCTCTTGACCAGCGGACTCAGGTTTGCGTGTCTCAGTAACAGTGACACTGATCTCAGCTGCCTGAGTTGCGTTCGTCAAGAGCGTCTCCAGACTTGGGGTTGCTGCTTCCTCCGCATCGCCTCATCCATGAGGAGCTCTGACGAGTCATCACTCCTCAAGGGCCCTGCGACGCTTGCATAGCTGCGCACACACTGCTTTTCTTCATGCTTGAACCCACGTCCCTGACTGTGAACCTTTGAAACATTTCAGCATGTTATGCCATGATCGCTCATATACTCAATCTGAAACATGTAGAGCGCGTTGCACAATTGCATGCATGCCATAGGGTGCTCCTCTCGGCTAAATCGCTGAATCCTCGCAGCTCAAATTTCGCATACAAATGGCATTTGGTCAGCAGTATTGCCGAAATTACAGGCAAGTTCGGTCTTGGTGAGCCAAATGAAACTGGGCAGAGGCTAATAGATTTTTGTCAAGAAAACAACCTGACCATAGCGAAAGCTCAATTTCAACAGCACAAGAGGCGCCCGTACACATGGACTTCACCGGACGGTCTGTACAGGAATCAGATTGATTATATTCTTTGCCGGCAGAGATGGAGAAGCGCTATACAAGCAGTAAAAACAAGACCTGGGGCCGATTGTGGCACCGATCATCAGCTTCTTGTTGCCAAATTTAAGCTTCGATTGAGAAAAACACAGAAAACTAGACGGCCTTTCAGGAATGAACTGGATCAAATTCCATCAGAATATGCTGTGGAAGTGAGGAATCGATTTCAAGAATTAGATCTAGAAGACAGAGAGCCTGAAGAGATGTGGACTGATGTTCGTGATATAATACAAGAAGTTGCGACTAAGGTAGTTCCAAAGCAAAAGGAATGCAAGAAAGCAAACTGATTATCTGAAGAGGCTTTGCAAATAGCTGAAGAAAAGAGGATGGCAAATGTTATGGGGGAAAGAGAAAGATACAAGGTCCTTAATGCGGATTTTCAGAAAATAGCAAGGAGAGATAAGAATGCCTTCCTGAACATACAGTGCCAAGCAGCTGAGAACAACAGCCAATTGAGGAACACAAGAGCTCTGTATAAGACAATCAAAGATGTCAAAGGAAGCCTCTGTGCTAAGCTGGACGTGATAAAGGACAAATGAGGCAGGGACTTCACTGAAGCCTCAGAGATAAAGAAGAGGTGGCAGAAATACACAGAACTGTACAAGAAGGACCCGAATGTGCAAACCCAACATAAGACGCTTGTGATTACTGATCTCGAGCCGGGCATCCTGACTCAGTGAAGTCGAATGGGCCTTAGCGAGTCTTGCTAAGAACAAAGCTAGCGGAATTGATGGCATTCCAGCTGAGTTGTTTCAAAACCTCAACCATGACGCTGTTAACGTTCTGTATACATTATGTCAGTAAATTTGGACAACCCTGCAGTGGCCACAGGATTGGAGGAGGTCAGGTTACATCCCCATTATAAAGAAAGGCAGTGCCAAAGATTGTTCCAACTACCGCACGATCACGCTTATTTCGGATGCTAGCAAGGTGATTTTGAAAATCCTCCAAGGTAGGCTGCAGCAGTATGTGGATCGGGAGCTTCCGGACGTGCAAGCTGGGTTTCGCAAGGGCAGAGAAACTAGAGACCAGATTGCCAACTTTCGCTAGATCATGGAAAAAGCAAGAGAGTTCCAGAAACCCATCTACTTCTGCTTTATTGATTATGCGAAAGCGTTTGACTGCGTAGATCACAGCAGATTGTGGCAAGCTCTCCAAGAGAGGGGAGTTCCAATTCACTTCATCTGTCTCCTCAGGAACCTGTATGAAGGGCAAGACGCCACAGTCAGAACTGGGCATGGTCTTACTGATTGGTTTCCGATTGAGAAAGGAGTGAGACAAGGCTGCATACTGTCGCCCTGCCTATTTAACCTATACGCAGAGTACATCATGAGGAAGGCCGGTCTGGACGAGTCTTCAGCTGGAGTGAAGATTGTTGGAAAACGTATCAACAACCTTAGATATGCGGATACCACTTTAATGGCGGAAAGTGAAGTGGAATTCAAGATACTTATGATGCGCGTACAAGAAGAGAGTGAGAAACTTGGGCGTAAACTGAACATTAAAAAGACAAAGATCATGGCGTCTTGCCCCATCAAGTCCTGGAGCATCAAGGGACAAGAAGTGGAAGCTGTGACAGATTTTCTCTTCTTGGACTCCAAGATTACCCCAGAAGGAGACTGCAGTCATGAAATTAGGAGACGCCTGCTGCTTCTGGGAAAGAGCGCCATGGCTAGCCTTGACCGCCTAGTAAAGAGCAGAGACATTAGACTGCCAACCAAGACCCGTATAACTCGCGTAGTATTTCCAGTTGTGATGTATGGATGCAAGAGTTGGACTGTGAAGAAGGCTGACCGCCGGAGAATTGACGCGTTTGAATTGTGGTGCTGGCGGAGACTCTTGAGAGTTCCTTGGACTGCCAGAAGATCATATCAGTGGATATTGTCGACCATAAACCCTGACTGCTCATTGGAGGGTCAAATTCTAAAGTTAAAGCTCAGCTACTTTGGTCATTTGATGAGAAGAGAGGAGTCGCTGGAGAAAGATTTGATGTTGGGAAAGGTTGAGGGTCACCCACCGGAGAAGGGGTAGGCAGCGAACGCGATGGTTAGATGGCATCCTCGAGGCGCTGCAGATGAAGTTATGTGATGTTAGGAAGATAGAGACCAGAAAGCGTGGCGTAATATGGTCCACAGGGTCACGAAGAGTCGGACACGATTTAACGACTGAACTGAAGTGATTTTGTATACCAAATTTGTTTGGAATACTTGCCTGATTCAATAAGAAGTCGGATGTTTGTATCGTATTCGGCAACTGCGAAGCAAGACAAGCCGCTGTTCCAGTGCTGGCACCGGTAGCGCAATCTTGTGCTATTTCCAGCAACTCTCTTAAAGCAAAAGAAGAGGCGTCAGAAGGTTGTTGCAAAGATCACAAGATAGCGTCACTGGTGCCAGCGCTGAGTCAGTGGCTTGTCTTGCTTTGCAGCCGCTGCATGCGGTACTATCATCCGACTTCATAAGATCGAATCAGGTAAGTACTCAAAACAAAATTGGCATAAAACGTACTGCCGACCAAACACCATTTCTGTGCGAAATTTGAGCTACGAGGATTCAGCGGTTTTGCTGAGAGAAGCAATCTAAGGTGCGGATGTTGTTGTGCAAGACGCTGTATGCATCGCTGCGTTCAGAGGTTGCAGCCGAGGCTCCAGCTGCCGACGAAAAGAACCAAGCTAGTCCGTCGAGCGGCAACCATCGCCACCGCGTGCTCCGGCAACATCGTCCCCACATGCAGCGGTGGTGAGGCACCTCGCCGGGTCGGAAGGCCCGGGAAACTTTCCATTCCTGACGCTCGCAGGGGTGATTACGCGAATGTTTTCCTTACTGTTGACGAGAGAAAAGCACACAGCTTTTCGGCGATTGGGAGTTCCCGCGACATTCCGAAAATTAAGTGCCGTGGAAAAGTGACCCTTATCAAGGGCGGACTGAATGTCTCAACTTGGTGCTGAAGATCGCCATCGCCACCAAGGAATTTCACCCTCACCACATGAAGGCGTGCGAGGAGGCTCATAGCATCCTCGATCACCGCACCAGTGCGCACCGGGGCGCCCTGGTGCGTACCATCTATCCTCGATCAAACGCACCGGTGCGCACCCGCTGTCCTCGATCACCGGAAGTGCCCCTTGCCGGGGCAGTTTTTCGTTGCCCTGTCACGCATCCAGAAAATCGGTGGTTCGTAGAGGTGCAATCCCGGCAAGCACTGCGGGACGCGCGCTGCATAGAAGTCGCTTTACCCTGCTCGATGTGCTTGCGTCTGCACGCAGACTGACGCGATGGAGAAAAATAGTACGGATGGTTGCCACCATCGATAAACTGCCGTAAAGATCATTTGGTTGTGAAGACGGTATGACAATCGACCTCACACAGCGTAAACACGGTGAATGCCCGAAAGTCGACCAGTTTTTTTATCGGGCCGATCATCTGGCGCCTCAACGATAGCGAGCGGCTGTTTACGATTCCCTGCTTAACATAGCAGCTGTGCAGAACCTTTGACACGTCAAGCTTGTAACGTACGACATGCGCCTTTGAGACGTGAATTGTGTGATTTATATGCAGTTCCGAAAGCATTTCTGGATGAGCAGGAACGTCTGCTACAATGTGATCGGCCTGGCTATGAGAAGTCGTGCTTTTAAGCTCTGCGGGGCCCTTACCCACAGAAGACGGCTGAAGAACACGTCCTTTCATTTCTTGTTTTTGAGTAATCACGATTGTGTGCGTAATGACTGAATTTAACTCACTTATCGTACGCGGGTAACAAAAGTAGCGAACAATTCCGTCGTCGTAATATTTGGCACAGCAGAAAGTAATGTCACAATCGACCGTGTATCCGCTTCTATGACATCATTCAGTTCTCTTACCGACATTGCCGAATGACGCCTAACTCGTACCGTTGATATTGTTGCTTTCTAAAATGGTGTGTGGGGCACGGAGTTTGGTGAGATTGCAGCACACAATCAAATTCGCGCTCCAGAAGAAAGGTGTCGCTGCATGCATGCACCCAATGGCTGCATTTTGTCCTCGATGTTGATTCTTCTCAGGGTGCCACCGCCGCGGTGAACAGGGCACCGCGCCGGTTTTGGGGCGCACCCAGTGCGCGGTGATCGAGGATGCAATCAAATACCACCGTCGGCAGTGGGCGGCACTTCGAACTCTCACCAGTGTATCCCCGATTGGATTGCAGGACATGAACTCTTATGTCCTCAGTTCCCGAGCTGGGGACAACAAACAGTATTTAAGCTGCGGAATTGTATCCAGCAGCAGATCCGCCTTCTTCTCAAGACTTGTACATTATTCACTATATAGAAAGTGTATATAAACGCTCCTTTTCGCCTCTTCTCCCTGGCTGTCTTCGGCCCCGATGTCTCGTCGCCTCCTGACCCCGCTGCGGTGAAGCTCTACTCCCGAACCCGACTCACATCAACTGGTTGGCTCCCGTGGAATCGTCCATGTTTGGTACTCTGGCGTAGAAAATGGTGAGCGTGTGACCTTTTGAGAATCTGCCAGGTTTGATAACTCAGAAACTTTATCAAAACCAGTAGATTTCATTTCGTGCTTTTGAAGCAGCAGTTTTTTACGGAAGTCCCGTTCAAATGTGGCCATGGACCTGAGCAAGTTAATGAAACAGAGTTGGTTTTGCTTTGCGAAGATTTGGTATTGGAGATGGGGAAAGGCCACAGATAGCCGCAGTTTGTTGAGGCTATTCAGGAGCAGAGGGCATTTGACCTAAAAAACCTCGACCTCACCTCAAACTCAAAACATATTTGGCGACCTCACTCAACCTCGACCTCATCAGTTGAGGTTGAGGTCCCCCAGGCGACCTCAACTCACTTTTCAGGTGACTATTGGCGACCTCACTCAACCTCACCTTAAACTCAAAATGTGAGGTTGAGGTCGGGCGCTTGACCTCAAAAAAAAAATCATTAATTTAAACCGTAACTTAAAGCAAATATACATTTCTCGGTAATCCTGGGGTATATATAGGCTAGCCAGAATTTTGTCGTATGAAGGCTCTATTTTACTCCTAATTTTATACTACAATTAATATCCTGGATAAAAGCAGAGAACCTCTGGACACTACATGTCCAACTCTGCACTAAAGTGGCAATCCTCTCCCCCTCCTCGCCTACCCTTTTGTGGTCGGCTTCAATCTAAGGCCTACATGGGTACCACATTACTACGCATAGGCCCATAATGCAATACAAAGAGTTTATCCCATCTGACCCACGTGAATAAGATTCGTATTAGAAATAAAACAAGCCAGTTCTTACTATAAACTGAAAAGACAAATGCTGTTGACCCTAGTGACGACGACAACAATGAAGATATGCTCTTTTTCTTTTCTTGCCACATAGCGCTAAACAGACAGGGATACAGCGAGACACACGGGACGGGCGCTTTTTTTATCGCCCTTCCCGCTGTGTCCCTGTCTGTTTAGGGCTATGAGACAAGAAGACCGACACCAACGCGCCCAAGCTTTCATCCTTGCTCTTTTTCTTAATTCGAAAAAAAAAATTGATGATTGTCGAGCTTTTTTTTAATACACTGTGCATTGTTTTGCGACAGAATACATTAAATTAAGAAAAAATAGGAATGCAGTCGTGCCTCGTTAGTATGGAAGCTTTGGTTTCCGACCAAAACTGTCCATAAAGCGAGTCATCCATAATAACGAGTCATGAATAAAAACGAAAAGTATATAATTGAGAAAAAATTCATAATCAATGGCTTCTGTTTTAATTAATTTGGGTATATAAACACAGCCGAGATGTCGATGCTACCCTCTTCTCCATAAATCCGTCGACCCGAAACGTCCTCTGTTCTTAAAACTTGTCAGCCATCCTCTTGAGTAGCTGAAGTCAGTAACGCCTAGACACAGCGTAGAATAATATTTCTCAATAAACATCTCTCTGTTTTACTGAACAAAAATTCGATAAGTCGTCACAGGTAAAACCTATCAAGACGGAGGAGAAAAAGCACCCATAGTGTTGCCGAGGCAGCGAGCCTTCTCTTGAAGCATTTCGTCGCTCACGACAGCAACATTCGCGTGCACATTCCCGAACCACATTAACAAGGCTGACTCCATTTCTTCGAACTGCGCTGGGCGCTGTCGGACTGTCGCTTACGCTGTGATGCCGACGTTGAGACATTTATCGGAGTCCGATAGTATATATATATGGTATACCGTCGACCTGACGAGGCTGAGGCCTAGTTGAAGTTGGGTCCAGTCTTTCACGGCTTGGATTGACTGAGATTGCTTCTGCCTCTTGTATTCACAGATTTCCCGCTTCGCGCCTAAGTTCAGCTCCATTCTTTTGCGTTTAACTCCCACCATGCCAAAAGTCAGAATAAAGTTGAGAATTACAGGCTCCGGCTTCTTCGCATTGTTTTTTCCTAGTTAACCTCCCTGACTTACCGTTCTTCTGATTCTCTTTCTTGCCTTGTACTGTTTTTGTAAGAAAGCGAGGGAGTCAAGTTGGCAGGCTACTATACAGAGGGCTATCAAACAGCCCTTTAATGTGCCGTTTGTATGTGTTCCTATGAAACAAACACTGCAAGCTGAAGTACAGTTTAGAACGACGGCTAGCCGACTACGAAGAGCTCAGACCTTGTCAAGGCCGCATCGTTGACTCAAGGCGAAGCCGACATGCGCATCGCTGTGGTGCAAAATGTGGTAGTTCGGCAGCGCAACAGTGACGAAAACCAGGAGCATGAGAAGGAAGGGCGTCCAGGACGGGACGCCCGGTCCTGGTTGCGTGGTCGTCGCGTTTCTTTTGTCGCTCTACTTCGTGAGTGTGTCTTAACCCTGACCGAAAAGCGTTAACGGCTTCATGGAACCCACTTCCTGTTCTGGGATAGAAAAACTTCTGTTCCTACCCCCAATTTTGGCGCTTGTCTTTCTTCTTATTGTTTCTTTCTTACGCTTTTACCGGCCTCTCTTCTGTTCACGTTCAGCAGAATTTATTGCGACCACATGTTGCTGTTTTC